>NDFZ01004613.1:30467-91228 GCA_002192655.3 Mamestra configurata | reverse complement strand
AAAAAAAAAAAAAAAAAAAAAAAAAGGTGGCGGCGCGTGGTGTTCACGTGCGGCCTCTTTGACGTAGCGGGGGGAGTACAGTGACACTTCACTTCCCCCGCTGACGCAAGGTGGCCCGCAGAGACGGGGATTACGGAAGTCGCATCCGTTCCCGCGATCCCCGGCGTTGGTGGGAGATGGAACAACGGGGTGGTTTTAATCAGTAAGAGTCTGGCAGACCCCTCCGCCCGCCCCAGGACGGAGGACATCCATTTGGATTTCCCCCCGATATAAAAAAAGGCTTGCCAGAAAGTTTGACACCCACCAAGTTCCTGGAATGTGGAAGTGAGATAGGCAGACTCAACTGCATCTGGTTATAATGGCCGTCACGGAACGCCTGGCAGATGTGAAACATCGAAATTATTTTGTGCAAATAATATGCATAAAATAACAGATTACGACAGGAACTAAATATGTTAATACTTATAGCATAATGAAAAAATACATATAGACTGTATTTTGACAATCCTGTTGGTCGAGTGGTTAGTGACCCTGACTGCTTAACCGGAGGTCGTGGGTTCGATTCCCACCCAGGACAAATCTTTGTGTGATGAGCATGATCATTTGTTCTGTGTCTGGGTGTAATTTGTCTATAATATGTATGTATTTAGAAATATATAAGTATGTTTATCAGTTGTCTGGTTGCCATAGTACAGGCTCTGCCTAGTTTGGGATCGGATGACCATGTGTGAGTTGTCCCAGGATATAGGATATAGTATAGTATAGTATATATATATACAGTCACCACGCCAAAAATCGGTTTTACTCGCGGCTATACCTAGATGTTTCACATAAAAAAGCAAGGCAGGTTGATTAATTCTGTAATGTGTTTGAAACTGTTATCCTTCTTCAGAAATTAACTCCGTCCTGTGTAAAGGGACGCGGCTCAAAGTAGACCCCCTGTGGAGAGACGTCATCGAGGTGAAAATTCCTCGTAATTCCAAGTAATCTACTTATTTTCTTCAGTCCCTCTTACAATTCTAGTGCACGCAAGTTCCCTGTGAACGTAGACTTGGTAACAACTACTAACAAGTCACAGGGACCGGGTCAGGCTGCTGGTGTCGAGCTCAGGACCAGCTACTCGTTACACGGACATGTGAAGCTGCAAACAAAATGCCATTCTATAATAAAAAGCGATTTCCCAAATGCCAAAATATAAGAAATTGATCACGTGGCATTTCGACAGCGTTTGTCAATCCCATACATTTTTGACATTTTGATAATTGCCCCACGCTACCGCTGTCAGAATACCAAAGTCAAAAGTCAAAGTCAAAGCATTTATTTCAAATAAACAATAATCAGGTACTTTTGAATTGTCAAAGTCAGTCCGTCAAAAACATGAAGCTCTTTGCACGTTTCAAAGCGTAGATCTCTATGGAGAAGAACGAGCAAGAAACTCCACGGACACTCTATTAAATCATTTTATGTTTACAAAAATCCTGGTTACATTAGGTCACATTAGGTTACAATCCTGGTTACGTAGGGCGCTGGCAGTTCGATGTAACATGTTGGCACGCAGGTTTGCACGTTGTAGCAAACAAGTTAAGGTAACGCTTTTTAAAGCGTATTGTCAAGTGTTTTACACGTGCAGCCTGTGGACCAACTATACTTTGCGGACTATCAGCGCCCTGCGAGTCCAATATAATAATGGGTTCAGGATGTTGATGGGACTGCCCCGGTTCTGTAGTGCTTCTGGCATGTTCGCACAAGCACACGTTAATGACTTCCATGCCATCATTAGACAGAAGTCTGCCTCGCTGCTCTGCAGAGTGCGGGCCAGTTCCAACTCCATCCTGAAAACCATTGCAGGGAGATACGATTCACCTATATTGTATGATATTGTGCAAAGATGTATCTCCAACAATAGGCTTGTAACGTTATAAAATACTCCGTTTTTAACCGTTTTTTAAGATATCTTTTTTACTAACCCCTATGGATGTACTTGTCCAAAATAAAGATAATACCTTGTTGCTTCTATATATTATTATCTACATATATTACTTGTCTAGAGCCCCTGCATGTCCTCGATTGATATCACGCACATTTTAGCCACACGCCGAGCATGATTTACTGGAGCCGCATCGCCATATTTGATGCGATGTTTATTTTTGCATCAGAAAGTGCATAAAGACGTCTTAATACCTTATTTATTATTTATATATTTATTTAACAGTTTATGTACACACATTTAACAAATAGATAAGAAGAAGGGAACAGAAAAATAGTTATAAAGGTGATGCTTATTTCTAAAGAAATTCCAGCATACCTGCGAAAGGAGAGTCGAATAAAAGAGATGTAGACATCGTGTGTAAAAGTTATGTTAACATAAAAAGACAATTTTTTTTTTAAATAAATATGACTAAAATTAGTATCATACTAATACATACTACTTAAATAATACTATAAGAATAATAATAATATTATACTTTAAATATGCAACTATGATGGTACCGAAAGGTAGTGTTCTTTCACTCTTCTTTTAAAATCTGGAAGAGTTTTGCAAAAAGAAGACTTCAAACGAACGTCTTTAGCACACCTTGCTGCTTTAGGCGAGTTGGAAACACAGGGCACAGAGGACAAGACAGGATGTGACCCCATTTATACCATTTTTAGGCCCAGATTAGTAAGCAGAAGTTTCAACAGCATACAACACATACCGAAGGCACAAACTGTTTTGGAGCTTCATGACAACAACGGAAGTCTTTCCAAAAAAAAAGGCATCTAATAATAATTAAGTGTTATTTTATTGATTAAATAAATAACTACAAAGAAGGACCTATCACAACTGTGATTCGTCACAAACGTTTCAAAATCTTATTAGTTTCTCCGAGCATGACGGTAGGTCTTCAAACCGTTTCCATTGGGGAGACTTTTCGCACACCGACATAAGCCTCACTCCGGCTACACTGACGTCGTCCAGATTCCCGTTCCACATCAGAGACCCTCTATTCTGGATGCCCTCATAATTGTCAGGCTGTCCGGGATTCCATTTGTTGTACACATCTTCTATTCTCTCACCTGAAAGAGGCCAACACAATGTTATTATTCAACACTGGCTTTTGCCCGCAACCTCGCGCATATCCTTTTTTTTCCCGTTCCCGTAAGAATTTCGCGTTCCCGTATAACCTATAGCCCTCTTCCTGAATGTGGCTATCATATTTTCCAAATCCGACTGGTAGTTCAAGAGATAAGTGCGTTCAAACAAACAAACGATTTGTTTAGCTTTATTATATTAGTATAGATAGAGAAGCTGTATATGCTCTGCTACCCGAGTGAAGCTGGGGTATGTGGCTAGTCAGAAATTAGTAAACTAGTCTCATACCGTGAATGGTGGTCCAGACGCGCTCCTTGCCCCAGGCTCCCAGACCTATGTAGAATCTGTCCCACGGGTCGGAATTCTCCGTGCGAGGGGGGAACATGCCCTTGACGATGTTGGCCTCTACTTCGTCATTCAGGATGACCAGGTGACCCCCCTCAGATGCACATATACTGTACGCACGGGCCCAAGACACTTTCTCGTGATGGACCTTGTAACAACTGCCTGTTTGGTGATACAGGTGATATTCTGAAATCAAACCAATGTTATGGATTAATAATCAATTCTTTTATTTTTTTATTTGAGAGGAGTTTGCTCTTGACTCTAGTCTAGGTCATAGCTGACAGAGACAAAGTCGACGATGAAGCCAGCTTACTCAGAAGAAGCCTGTTCACTCTAATTTTTATTGGGCTTAAATTAATGTGATCTTATAAAAATGGAACTTTTTGAAGGATTGGACTTGTCTTTATAATTTTGAGCGTTTCCATTATATTTCGCGAATTAGTTCGATCACATGGAATAAAGAAAATCGTGTTGGTTTTTAAGTATTGTAGTATTTCACTGCATGTTGCTTATATATATTTACTTACCATTATCAAAGGTGCCACATTCGTTTATCGTATCATTGTTCAGTTTCCTGTAACATATGTAGGGTAGTGGGTCCTTGCACGACGAGTAATACGCGCTTCCATCGACAGACATGGTGAGGCAGTCCCCAGTGTTCGCTCCACTACCTTGTGGACCCCATTTTATATTCATGTCACAGAGGGGCACTCCTGGAATGTATTTATTTATTTAACAGTTTATGTACACACATTTAACAAATAGATAAGAAGAAGGAAACAGAAAAATAGGTACAAAGGTGATGCTTATTTCTAAAGAAATCTCTTCCAGCATACCTGCGAAAGGAGAGTCGAATAAAAGATATGTAGACATCGTGTGTAAAAGTTATGCTAACATAAAAGACAAAAAAAAAACTTTAAATATAACATACTATAAGTACATAAATATGACTAAAATTAATATCATACTAATACATACTACTTAAATAATAATATAAGATAAATAATAATATATACTTTAAATACACACAACACAGTTGATAACATGAATAATAATAGCACTAGTTTACACGGTTTTTGTCCCAGAAATACAACTATTGTTTCCAGAAGGTGTTTGATGCGCTGAATTAAAATCTGACGTTAAAATTATTTTTAGCACGTCAGGATAACTAGGTACCTGAACTGAAAATCACGATTTTTTGAGTTTTGAAGCACTGTTACATCATAATATAAATTATAAGCTCCATAAAAGTTGGCCATAGTAATTTTAAGTATTTGCCTTCCTCATACAAATCCAGTTTGATTCCTCATTCCATCTCCGAATTTTTTTTATCAAATTTTATGATAAATTTACTATGTAAAAATACCTTATAATTGATAACAATATATAATTTTAACATAATGATGGTAGTAATTTCAAAAAAGGATGGAATTGTCAAAAGGTCAAATAAAAAAATATATTTGTAAACTAGTGTAATCAAAACTAGTCGGATCATTGTTATGTTCAATTTGAAAATATTTAGCAAACTTTGACTGACCTTCTACAGAGGCGTAGTCCCCTTCAGCATACAAATCATGGGTTCCGAGGAAAATGTGTCCATTCACGCCAGACTGTGCCATCTGTGAGTGCAAAGCATTGGCTAGGTGTTTGTTCAGCGGAGACGCCAACACCGCGCCTGTAACATGACACATGACATTTCAACAGAATGTCACTTTGAAAACGCACCATCTCAAAATATGACCGTGAAAACTTTGGAGAGGCAAACTTTAAGTAAGCTGGCAAACTCCTGCAAAAGATGGATTGACAGCTCACTTCAAGCTCACACCACCTAAGTTTATACGGTGAGACTTTTACAGAATACCACCACTGTACATTGCACATGAGCAGGCAAAGCGAGCGGCGCCGCACGTTCGATCAAAGTTGAACAATTTACCTTCATCATGACATATAACGAAGGCTTCCTCCCAAGTTTGGGGTGTCGTGTGCAATTTGAGCCAGCCTCCCGCCTCGAAGCTGAACGAGTAGTCAGACTTGCATCGCACCGCATCTAAGTCAGTAAGGAAGTAACTTATAAGAAGGCATAACATTTATCTGTTTATAAAAACCTAAATATACTATAATCTTACATTGTTGAGGTGGTGTAGAGACGATAATGAATAAAGTGAGAAATGTGTTGTAGTTCAAATTGACGCCAGTGACAGAAAAGTTATAATAATAATAAAAATAGTAATAATATAATATAATATATGTATATATATCAAGTATCTCGACTTAGCACACGAGGTTGTCGACATGTGGAATGTGGACTCGGCTGTCATTGTGCCGATTGTCGTCACGGCCAATGGCCTGATGGCCAAAAGCTTCGACGACCATCTGTCGAAGCTGGCGTTACGCGGTTGGATAAAGGGCCTGATACAGAAGGCAGTACTCCTCGATACGGCTCGTATTGTGAGGAGGTTCCTTTCTCTGGAGCCCTAACCACCGGTAGCTTGGACCTTGCTCCCGACACCGGCGGACTACTTACTGCTTTTTATATTTTTAAATGTTTTTTTTTTTTTTTAATGTGTGTGTGTTTTTTTAAGAAATATTTAAAAATATAAATTAGTATGTAAGTGAAATGAATAAAGAGAGTAATAATAATATCTTGGGGCAACTCACACACGGTCATCCGATCCCAAACTAGGCAGAGCCTGTACTATGGCAACCAGACAACTGATAAACATACTTATATATTTCTAAATACATACATATTATAAACAAATTACACCCAGACACTGAACAAATGATCATGCTCATCACACAAAGATTTGTCCTGGGTGGGAATCGAACCCACGACCTCCGGTTTAGCAGTCAGGGTTACTAACCACTTGACCAAAAGGCCAGTCAAAGTTGAAAGGGAAACCGCTTGTCTTGGTATGGTTATGTGAAGAGAAGGTATGGAAACACGAACAGAATGGAGAAAAAAACGCAGTGCGCCGAGGCTAAGTATCATGGGGTACGGTTGGGAAGATGATGATATTCATATCTTAAATTGGCTAAGTAATAGTCCGCCCGACCGATTTCGGCCACGGCGGCCGAGAATCTCAAAATCTACGAATCTCAACGGAGACTAGCCATCGGCGCGGGACATATTATAGTGCACAAGTGTGTGCGCAAACACAGGTGCACTCCCTCTTCCATCACTCTCATGTTCCGATGAAACGACAATACGACACGAACGGAGAGAAATCTGGCGCCGTGCTTTTCGAGGCACATGCTGTCACGCGACCAACTTCCAAACTCCAGACTGCCACAGATTCCTAACAGAAAAACCCAATCACACACTTTGCGCAACCCGGAAATCCAACCCAGTACCCCACGCTCAGCAGTCGCGCAAGCAACCGTGAGACCACAGGAGCAGTTGGCCAAGTACACCGATTACAAAACATTGAAAAAAAAAACAACTGGTTGCACTCCGGGAGTGCCGGCAGAAGTGAAAACTTGAACATTAACGTTGTGCATTTTTGATATTTTGGAATGATTAGGGAATAATTTCGCACGAATTGCTTTAATTACCAGTATAAAAGTAATATCATTTATGTGGTAAAATACAATATACATTTATTGCGCTATACAAATAATGAAGTAATACTCACCAGTTCCAATTAATAAGTATGATAAGGATACGAAATATAATATCTTCAACATAATTGCGTAGGTACCTAGTGTGTCGTTCTGTAGCTGGAGATATAGTGTTTTGAATTGAGGAAAACACGCAGTTAAATACTTCATTCGCTTAGAATGTAGGTACATAAAAATAAGTCGATAAATTATATAATAGGATCCATGTGGGTACATTGTGCCTTTATACAGCATGCAAATTAATACACAGTAGAGAATAATAAATACTAATACTACTACATTACAAAAGATTATAATTTAAAAAATCCTGCACAGAATAATAACATTTGTCTACCAGTAATTCTGTGAAACGTTTGTTAAATTTTTGCAACGGCAAGTTTTTAATTTGGTCAAGTATTTTATTAAAGACTAGTGGCCCACCCCGGCTTCGCCCGGAGATATTTTTTTTTTTAAATTTTCTCTCATACTAACCTCGCCCTGACAATTTCAAACACAAGAAACAAAATTATTTAAATCGTTCAAGTCGTTCTCAAGTTATGCGTGTAGGTATATACATATTGGTGATTCATTTTTATTTATATTATATAGATAGAAGATAGATAGATAACAGATACTATTCAAATCAAAGTTCTTTTTATCAATCTAGTTTTGATAATGGTAAGCTAGTGCATAATAGATTCTGGTATTGAGATCTCGTAGCTGTACTTCGTTTTCCAGTTTCTATTAAAGTTGCAAATAGGCAGCAGTTTGTTATTACAAATATTGCTAATTAAAGGATGTAAAGGCATCATCATCTGCCTTTTCCCAACTATATTGGGATCGGCTTCAAATCAAACCGGATTTAGCTGAATACCAGTATTTTACGTGGAGCGGCTGCCTACCAGATCTCCACAACCCATTAACTGGGTAACACGGTACTCTTTGGCAAGACTGGTGTCAGATTATCTGGCTCTTGACTACCCGTAACGACTGCCAAAGATCTACAAATGACAGCCGGGACCAACGGCTTAACGTGCTTTCCGAGGCACGGAGGAGTCTCGGTATGTTAAGATGGTCACCCATCCACAGACCAACCTCGGCAAGCGTTGCTTAACCTTGAAGATCGACCCGTGCGGCTGTTATTATTTAGCCACGAGCTCCTCCAACCAAGGATGTAAAGGCATGGGAAGGTTAATAATTTATGAGACTTAAATATAGGTACACGACTGTCTTTTACTTTAAGACCAAATATAGCTTTCAGGCTTTAGGCTTTAAAAATGCTTTCTCGTTTACTACAGTGACCCCAAAATATTATACCAAATCTTAAAATGGAAATCACTAGACTATGGTAAGCCACTAATGTAGTCGGTAAAGGGGGGATGCCAAGCCGCCATAGTGATTAAGGCCCTGAGTGCCCACAAGTGACATCGAATGCATTGGGACTTCTATAAACAAAAGGACAAAAAAATAAAGTACAATATGTGTAAATAACAAATCAATGTTTTGCAACAAATCTTTACTTTTTCCCGGATTTTAAATTGGCAACCTAGCAAATGTCTGTTTATTTCGTTGTATCGTTTCAATATTTATTATTTATTAAAAAATGTTACTGACTTGCATCGCGTCGTGAATAGAAGAGTTAATTACGTAAAATGTTCATATATTTTTTTACTAAATTAAATTTCTTGGGCATCGCAAGGCCTAAAATCGGCATTTCCCTTTACTTTTTTTGCTAGATTATGCAACATAAACGCGGATGTGCTTAAACGTCTACATATATCTTCTGCTTGCGGATTCCAAGTTGACTGGCAGTCAATTATGATTCCTAAAAATGTTGTACTATCTACTTTGACTATAGTTTGACCATTGTAGTTTATATCCAAATCACCTGCAGATATTCGTTGGTAAAAGTACATGATTTCAGTTGTTTCGGGATTAATGACTAAATTATTATTGTTAAGCTATTTTATTAAACTACTAATTGTATTGTTAATGTAATTCACATATGATTCTTTATTAATACATGAAACAATTGATGTGCTATCATTTGCAAATAAAACCATAGGAAGTATATGACGTGGCGGATCATTTATTTACAACAAAAATAATAAAGGTCCCAGGACGCTGCCCTGCGGGACACCATGCTTTATTTCTTTAAAAGACTATAAAGATTTTAATTAGTGTCGTACATCCTCCGTATCTCGGAAATCCCCGGCCCCGGCTGCCATTTATAGATCATTGACAGTCGCTACAGGTAATTTGAAGTCACAACTTTTTGGGTGAACAAAAATCATGGAACTCGCGTCATCGTCACCGAACGCTTTAGCTTTCGCTTAGTTTTCACTTCTATGGGCAGTCCCCAAAGACCGCCCCGCATGTTTTTTTTTAAGAATGGGAAATCATCAAATTACTCCTCTTTCGAACAAATTCCGTAACATGGCTTGCAACCTTGGATCCTACATTAACATAGTTTTGGGCATTTTTTATGGTGCAATACAGATTGCGCATCGTGGTCATGTTTTCGCGTCGCGTCCACCCGCTTCGATATCGGAATGTAAATATTATGCTAATTATTTATTGTAATTAGGTAATGTGTTATTGTTTTTTTTTAACGTAGGTACTTTCGCGTAATTATCGCGGTTTTATCACACCGTTTTTAAGATTCATAATAATGCCTGTTTATAAAACGACTATGCACTACCTACGACAAATCCCGTCAGTATAAAACTTGAAGCCTGATCATTGCCTCTGTAGGGGGTTACTCTATTACGTTCGTGCTAATTCGGTTACACGAAGATTGCCGAACCTTAACTGGTGAAACTAATTAGTAAAATACAAAAAAGAACCCCGACAAAAAAGTTAAAAAAGCAAAAAATAAAATGTATTGATCCTTTTAGTTTAATATAGGTACGATTCTTTGGGCCAAGCGTCATCGTGTCGGGAGACCACAAATTTTTGTAATTACATACTTAGTATAGTAGCGGTTCCCCGACACGATGACGCTCACATCGTAAAAGGCCTAAAAGCGCTTCAGAAATTAAATCTGTTATAGTATTTTTTTTATGTTTGGAATCACATCTATCGAATTGTCACGTGATCAATCCCTTACATTTTAGGCGATCACTAGGTACTTGATAGAATGACTTTTTGCCTAGAGCCTAGGGTCTAGTTGTCTTTGGGACTGTTAACTTCGTCCAGCCAGTGGCGTGGCTAGCGGGGGTGACACCCGGTGCGGATAATGTGGCGTCACCTCACAAATGGGTTGCTACTTTCGCTATAGTGACAGTCGTAACCCATTTTTCGGCAGGGAGGTAGGGCTGCATCACTGTTTCTATTTGTCCGCAAGAACTGTTTGATGAGAGCATTAAAAGTTGTGAAGTAAGGAGGGCTCGAAAAATTTTGCACACCGCCTCGTATAGGTTTTGTTTTGTTTTGATCATTTATACTGCAAGTAATATGTGACTGATGTAACAATGCTCATTAACTAAAAGAGTACAGTTTAAACTCCACCTCGAATAGGTTTGATTTTCTTTTCGTTCTTAAATAAAGGTTTTTTTTACTGACTCATGCAGAAAGGCTAAAGCGAAGCGAGCTCGAAAATATTTGCACCCCATCTCAGAAAGCTTTTATTTTCTTTTGATCATGCATGCTAAAATATAATTTATTTTGTTAACTTATACAGACAATAGCTTAAGAACTAAAAGAATGTAAAATGCAAGAGTGACCGAAGCAAGCTCAAAAATTTTATTGAGTCACCCGTTTAGGGGTAACAGCCGACCGTGACATAAAAGTCAACGAACCATCTACCAGACCATTCGTTGACTTTTTGTCACGTGACACCAAACCGGATTTCGTCCGTGCGTATTTAGTAGGGACAACGATTGTCAATAATTACCCAGCCATTTCTGCTGCTGATTCTATGGTCTCGAGTTCAGCGCAACTGTTCACCACGTTCACCTTGTCAGGAGTTGATTATGCAAAAAATATTCGATCTGTTTCTATTATCCCACTTTCAGTTGTACCCCTTTTCGCCTCTATAGGCACCACCCTAGGTATGCTACTACGTCTAAACCTAGTGAAGTTTACCAAAAGTGGTAAATAACTTATTTCCCACACTTTACCTACAATATCTAAACTATTATATATCTATCTATAATAATATTATAAAGAGGAAAGATTTATTTGTTTGTTACTACATATTTGGCTCGAAAACTACTCGTCTGATGTTTTAAATTCTTTTGTCTATAGAAAGCCAAATTGTTAACCTAAAACATAGGATAGGAAAATTGCAATAACTTAACCTAAAGTAGCGAAATTTTGTCCAATAAGTTCATTATGTTGCGTGCGCTGAGATAACCATTAATGATACATAAAAATAATATACTACATGATTAAACTACTCATTATTAAATATAAAAAAGTCCGCGACGGTCTAACTATTATGGTTAAGTCACAATGACCGCTTTTCGTTCGAATTATTCAATTAAAACCAGGGTGGAATGGAAAAGTGGTGATTTTGGTATTATGATATTAATCTTTATCCATTTAAATGGTTTGATAATTAAGGTTGATTATGAACATGTAAATTACAGTTTAAATTATACAAATCAGATCTTTCGTTTTAAAGTTACGACGGGTAAAAAAATGCTCTTAGTAAGAAAAATGTTGCGATTTGAGCGAACTGGGGAGAAACTTAATGCTTGGTCCGATGAAGTTGAAAGACGGCATTAATGATTTCGATCTTTTTGATTTAAAAATAAGAATAACAAATGTTTGCATTTTTCAAAAATAAACCCCTAAAGGGGCGAAAAGGGTTGATGAAGTGTTTAGGGGAATTTACGTGGAAATTGGTATAAACAATTGAAAGTGGGATAATTGAAACAGATCTAATAATTATTACATTATCAACCCCTGACGGGGTGAACGGGGTGAACAGTTGCACTGATCCTGAGACTATAGAGTCAGCAGCAGAAATGGCTGGGTAATTATTGAAAATCGTTGTCCCTACTAAATAAGCGCTGACGAAATCGCGGGCGACTGCTAGTTTTTTTAAATAATCAGCTAACTTCAAGTAGGTACGCAGTGTACTGTAATCTTCTGTTTAATATGTTACTTACATCTTCGTCCACGAAATTATACAGAACACTAAAATGTTGAAGATAATATACTGTGTTTGTCTATCATACTTGTTGATAGTGGCGGGTAAGTTTATTTAACTTTTGTTTAATTTTATAAAAAGAATTAAGTATGGTGAATATTCCACCCAAACGCACAAAACGTTTTGGCAACCCTTTCATTGAACGTACAGCTTGAAGACTGGATAATTCCCAGCCGGAGTCTGAGTTTCCTTATAGCCATAACATAAGAATTTTTAAGTCAAGAGTGAAGGTTACTTCTAAGTAAGCGTGCTCCATAGTCGACCACATCTTCGCTGTCCATTAGGTGGTGGAAAGAGATTGAGAAGAAGATTTACTCAAACGACAGCCTATCATTAATAAAAACTGGCCAAGTGCAAGTCGAACTCGCGTACAAAGGGTTCCGAACGAATTTCATTTTTGTATTATTTTATTTTATCACTATAGACTTGTGACAGGTTTTTCTGTAATCTATTGATTAAGAACTATTATTTGCATTTTTTCTAAGTTTTAGACTCAGTAGTTTCGGAGATAGGGAGAATGGTAATTTTTTGTCTAATTTCTTGAATTATTTAAAAACTGTTTATTTTTAAATTACGAAAAAAATATAATTGAAACCCTCACAATAAGCCCTTTCTTTTGATATGTCACACGGTACAGTTTGAAATTATTATTTTTTAAATTTTCAAGTTTGTCCCCCAAAAGTGACCCCCATACTCAAAATTTATTTATGTACGTAACGCGTTCATGTTTGGGTCACAGTAGTTCATATATGTACCAAATTTTAACAGAAATGGTCCAGTAAATTCGGAGAAAATTGACTGTGACAGACAGTTCCGTTTCTTACGGATGTTCAGAACTCCAAAAAACATAGGAAACACCATTTTGTATTTATACACTCTTGTACTAAGCGGGCTCTTGGTACATATGTACATCAGGAAATATATAGTCTAGCAAGTGTGGTCTCGCTTCCCTTCAGGTGTTCAGGTGCAGGACCAACACTGGACATGCTTCGCAAGCACGGAGGTGTCACACCATCAGCTTCCGAACTCCGAGCCGCCACTGAGAACTTTTTTAAAACCCGAGCAACATTGTCAATGCCAATAAACACTGGAAGATTAATACATTTAACTATCTTTACAATCCAGACGTTGCGATGCAAGTCCAAATACTTGTACAACGTTGAAGCGGGCGGCTGGCTCAAGTTGCATTCGGTCCCCGCTACTTGGGAGGAAGCCTATCTGAGATGTCACTACGAAGGTAAGATCCAAACATCTATAGTTCAAAATGTTTTGAACTGACTTTAAGTTGTGTAACACTGTGTTTTGGACGGGCTTGTATAGTAATGTGAACTCTCCGCCTATGTTCCATCTTTTTCGTACATATAATGAATGTACGAAGTAGTTCTCAATCTATCTTGCCATGAAATCCATTATTTGTCTAAACTCGCCGTCAGTTAAAAATCAAACTGGATGCGGTGTGCAATGATACTGATATGTATTCCTAGAGGATACTTTACGACAAACAAATTGACAAAATATAGAAATCTTTACCCCCTAACCTTTGAGCACCATTCTTGAAGTCAAAGTCAATTCATTTAAGTACCTAATTCAATTAGACGTCGACTAAACATTTACAATTATTTAAAACTTGCTTTTGACGGCGACTTCGTACGCGCATATCCTCTTTTTCCCGTTCCCGTAGGAATTTCCCATTCCTCTAAATATCATACCCTTCCTCATGAATGTGGCTATCAAATACAAAAAGAATTTTAAAAATCCGTCTAGCAGGTTCAGAGATTAACGCGTTCAAACAAACAAACTCTTCAGCTTTATTATAATAAGTACAAGTATAAGTATATTATAGATAATACCTATAGTGGCTCTTGTTGACTTTGTTGAAGAACGGGCAAGAAACACTATTAAGGATACACTATTTCGTACATATTAATTAATCATTTAAATACTGCTGTTTATTTTATGTTATAATGCAGAGTAGGGTAGACTATATGTTTTATTTTATATTAAATATTGTGTGTGAGGAGCTTAGTGTAGAAGTTTATTAAAATATTTAGAATTTTTTATTATAGGTACTATTAGTTCTTTTTACATCGTTTATAGTTTTTAAGTCGTAAATATGTTAATTTTTGGGACCGCGCTATCGTATTGGGTATACACCTGTGAGGATTGTGTGAGGGAAATTTTAATAAATAAATAAATAATAATAAATAAATTTATTTGAGTACGATGCACCTAAAATTAAACTACCATACTACTAACAGGTACAAAGTAATGTCAGTAGAGGAAAATCATATTACTTTCTTACCATATGTGATCCAACTTTGAAGAATCATCTTAATGGCGGTTCGTAAGTATGATAAGTTGTTTCAATGGCTTTAATAAACAAGAGAGTCTTTATTAATATGTGTTACTGATATGGGGGGGTTTTTTCCCGTTCTATTTAATTCCCCTTATCTTGTTTACGCGATACTTGTGACCTAGAATATCAGAGATCAAGCAAGATCAAACAAGTATTTGTTCTTTTTAAATAAACAAGTTAGCGTATTGAAAGCAAATGTTAGATGAAATATGTATTACAATATTGTGCGAGAAAGAACTTCGAGCGTTTTGGTCCAAAGTTTACAATTGTACAAAAAAATATATAATTTTATTATTTACTCACTTGTGTCCCCGGCTTCGCTTGCGTTTTAAAGTAATCAATAACCGTCCCCAGAGTTCCGTCTATCTCTGTACCAAAATTCATCTAAATCGGTTCAGCGCTTGAGGCTTGCAAATGTAACAAACAAACTCTTTTTCACATTTTAACATAGTTAGCATTCACAAGTTCTACTAAAATAGCACGTGTTAATTTATTTTTAAATTAACAAATACATAAACATCAACGATACTATAAGTAGGTAAATAAAAAAACTTTTACAAAAAAATACAACCGGAGTCGGTGTTTTTTTCGTTTTTGACACCGACTGCCGAAATTAAAGTTATTTCATACTTTTTGGTGTTTTTTATTTGGAAGTCGGTTGTATTTTTTGTAAAAAGTTGTTTTTTCACTTTTTAGTGGTTCACATGTGCTTACCCCTTCACAGCGTACCGGCGTGATGTTATGTTATGAACTGGTGTTAACAATAGACAGACATGAGATTTCAGCAATCCCAGTCCATTTGCTATCCTTAATTGAGGAGTTCCGTTGCCTATCTCCGTAGTTCTTCATCAGATCTTCACCAAATTGAAATGGAACCACTCCGAGAAAGTATTCTTCCAAAAACTACCCAAATCGCTTCTAGTGTACCAATAAAATTTGAAAAGTTCTCTCTATTTCTCCAGGATCCCATCATCAGATCCTGACTTGATGATTATGGGACCACTTGGGAAGTATACCCGTTCAAACAAAGAAAAAACAATCCCAATCGGTCCAGCCATCTTCGAGTAATCGGGGAACATACATAAATAAAAAACAAAAATAAAAAAGGTTCCAACGAATTGAGAACCTCCTCCTTTTTTTGAAGTCGGTTAAAAATGAATACTTATAACAATAAATGGAAAAATTAAAATCAAAAATCAAAAGTCATTTATTCAAATTAGGCTGAGTGCCAGCACTTTTTGAACGTCAAAGTTCTACATAAAGAGAGTCCCCCAAAACGCCCATCCGTCACCACTTCCTAGTGTTGTAGCTGGGAAGAAGAAGTGGCGCAACAAACTCCCCAGCAATACACTATTGCACACGAAATGACGGCGTCGTGTTTCGCTGACTGGTGTTATCAACAACATTTATAGAGTCCCAATAGAATGTTACTTTATTTTTTAGTGGCTCGACAGAGCCTCTGTTATCAACCTTAAGGGAGATCCGTACTGATAGGCCGCGTACATAAGAATATTCACTCATCATCGTAAACTTAGATTTGAGGCATACTAACTACTTAGACTTCGGAAATCCAAATAATATTCATCAAATCTAAGTTAGAGCGATGCATTGATTATTCTTATGTTTATAATTATGTAAATACATATTTGTTATAGTCGCGGATCATATTTTGATCAAGTCACAACCTGACACTTTCTTGCAAACTGCAAAAAAAACATAAGAATATTTTAATTACGCGGGCCACCACTACGCAATCACCTTAATAGATAACCTCTGCCTAAAAAAAGCCGTCTGTCTAGAAACAGTAGTCGATTTTAATCGTGATTCTCCTGTCATACACGCACCGCACAGCCGCATCATACACGCACCGCTCAGACACATCATATAGCCGCACACAGGATCACTGAACAATGGACGCCAGAGGGCAACCTCCTGGTACTAATTTGACAGTTGGTTAAAGGTTATTGATCGTTATTGAAACCGGCCGTTAGTGTTAAACTGTCAAATTACCTGTAAAGGTTGGTTCACACATATCCGGGCCGTGCCCGAGACGGGTGCGTACTCGACTCGTTCGCACAAGTCCGTACTTTTACGAACGAGTTCACACAAAATGTACGCACCAATATGGTTTTGAGCTTCTGACGCACCAAGGTCCCTTTATTTATTTATTTTATACTTAATTGTACACCGAGAATAACATAAAAAGAGAATTACAAACAAAATGGGCGGCCTTATCGCATTCCGCGATTTCTTCCAGGCAACCTGGAATGGATAGTAATTGCCTGGACATAAAACGGGGCTGTCATCGGCGCAACTTCTTTATTACTTTAATTATAATATATACACAGATAAATAAATATAATTAGCAATAGATACATATGTATATACTAAATATATAGGCATTTAATAAATGAAGAACATTGATATCAAAGCGACAGGTAATGTTCCTTCACAAGCCTTTTGAACACAGGTAAAGATTGAGCGCGTCTTACTGGGACTGGCAATGCATTCCACAAAGGAGCGTCTTGAACAATAAAGGATTTATCCAAGAAAGTTGTGGAATGCATTGGCATTTTAAGTCGTAAATTATCTGATGACCTCAGAAGTTTAGTGTGGGAATCATAAAGAAACTGAAAACGTCTCTTAAGATAAAGAGGGGTAAAAGGGGAAAAGAGCACATTGTTTAAAAGAGAAAGAATATGAGCATTCCGGCGAAGGCGAATCGGCAAACACTTGAGCTTCACACGGAATTCGGAAACATGGTCATATTTACGTAAACCAAATATGCATTTTATGCAAACATTTTAAAGCCGCTCAAGTTTGTCGAGTTGTTCTTGAGTAAGGTCAAGATAGCTGGCGTCAGCATAATCAAGGAGGGGAAGAAGTGACTGTGCAAGCGCAATCTTGGTGGCAGTTGGAAGAAAATTACGCAGTCTCCTCAAAGATGCTGCAGATGCAAATAGCTTCCGGCTAACTTCTTGTAGTTGGGCAGTCTAAGAGAAGTTCCTGTCAATGATTATCCCCAAGTCCCAGTCTCTACGTCCTAGGCACGGCCCGGAAATTTGAGAATTAACCTTTATGCTGCGTAATTTTTTTTTTAAATATCGCGGCACACGCTTCATGTCTTTTTGGCCTCGCACAGGACAGGTGATTTTATCCTGTTAGTTTTTATTCAGTTTTTTTTTACTGTGCAAGTCCCAAAACAATTATTTTCAGTTCTTGAATTCAACATTTTGGCAAGATTTTTTAACATTGATTGTTTGTCTTTTTTAACCTAGATGATAAATGCACATTACTAAACGTGTGTCTCTCATGTTACAGGTGCTGTGTTGGCGTCTCCACTCAACAATAACCTAACTATAGCTCTCCACTCACAGTTGGGTAAGCTCGGTGAAAACGATCGAACGATTTTCCTGGGCACCCATGATTTGTATTCCAAAGGACACTTCGCCTCTGTAGAAGGTCAGTCGAAATTTTTTTGTAATGTTTTAAGGTTGAAAAGAACACATTTTAACAGAATAATGTAATTAAGAAATTTTCGTGGCCCCCTGCCTTAACTTTCGCTTGGACATTGACACCTAAATCAGTATAGTTCGTAAGGTTCTTTTGATTGATGATGTAATAATAATAATAATATATCCTGGGACAACTCACACACGGTCATCCGATCCCAAACTAGGCAGAGCCTGTGCTATGGCAACCAGACAACTGATAAACATACTTATATATTTCTAAATACATACATATTATAGACAAATTACACCCAGACACAGAACAAATGATCATGCTCATCACACAAAGATTTGTCCTGGGTGGGAATCGAACCCACGACCTCCGGTTAAGCAGTCAGGGTCACTAACCACTGGACCAACAGGCCAGTCATGTGTGTGATAATTTTCATTGTAAGTAAGCTTGGTTTTTCAGGAGTACCGCTGTCCGACATGGAAATAGAATGGCGTTTAAATCGTTCCATAGCGAACACCGCAGACTGCCTCACTATGTCTGTCGATGGAAATCTGCACCACATGGAAATCTCGTCGTGCAACGGCCCTCTACCCTTTGTATGTTACAGGAAATACGACAATCAAACGATGAACGAATGTGGCACCTTTGATATTGGTGAGTGAAATATTCCAATAAAATGTAGAAACGTAATCACAACTGATTTTCTTTTTAAATATAATTATCTTTAATTATATAATAATCTATCTGATCTTGATAACTCACTATGACCCACTGCTGGGCAAAGGCCTCCCTCTCCTTTTACCATACACGTGTGTCCTCTACTATTGCAGGCCAGTACTGCCGGAGACAAGTTCATCTCTTCACCCTAGCCTTGGTGTGGAACGATGTCGCCAAACATTTAATAGGAATCGAAGAAAAAAAACCTCGTTTTTTTTTTCAGAATATCAATTTAAGCGGTATACCGGCAGCTGTTACAAGGTCCATCGCAAGATACAGACTTGGAGTCGTGCTTATGCGGTATGTGAAACTGAAGGGGGTCACCTGGCCATCCTGAATGACGCAGAAGAGGCCCGCATCGTCAAGGACATGTTCCCTGGTGTAGAGAAGTATGAACTGTGGGACCGATTTCATGTTGGTCTGGGAGCCTGGGGAGATGACCATGTCTGGACCACTATCCATGGTATCTAAACTGATTAAATGACATTTTTAAAATTCTAAACGGGTCATACTAATCACCAGATGGAACATCTCGACAAAATAGACGAAATTGTTTTAACAATACGTAGGGCCTGTTTCACGACCTCCGAATACTAATACCACCGAGTCATCATCATCTGCCCAGCCTTTTCCCAACTATATTAGGTTCGGCTTCCAGTCAAACCGGATTCAGCTGAATACCAGTATTTTACGTGCGGCTGCCTACCAGACCTCCACAACCCATTAATTGGGTAACACGGTACTTCTTGGCAAAACTAAATACCGAGAAATACCAAAAAAAAACGAAAAAAATACCGAGTAAATTCGGTAAATTAACGGGAACTTAATCGTAGGTGGTGAAACAGGTTGCGGAATTTGTTCGAAAGAGTCACCGCAGGCCTGGGGGGCTACTCTCTAAGCCCGGAGTCCGTAATTTCGGGCTTAGTTGCGGGCGTATTCTAGTCCGTGTCACCTAGCCACTAGGAATAAATTCTTTCTTAGTTCGGGCTCGGAACAAATCGTAAGTCCGTAGGTGATGCGGACTAGAATACCGAATACCGCAACTAGGCCTGAACCTACGGACTTCGGAACACAAAGGGCTTTAGAAGGAACACGGATGGGTTTTAGTCATTAAGAGTCTGACACGCTGTTCTGCTCCGCCCAGAGCGGAAGAAGTCATTTGATGATATCACATCCAAAAAATAAATAAATTGGTGAAACAGGTCAATAGACTTGGGAATCGTGGGATATCTGTTGTAAAACTTAAATTCGGGGTTGGTCTCGTTGTAAAAGTTGTCCATAATGATGAGTACAATAACCCTTTTTCAGGCATTTATTAAAAAAAATATTATTTTTAAAAGAGTGTCCGTGGAGTTTCTTGCACGTTCTTCTCCATAGAGATCTACGCTTTGGAACGTGCGAAGAGCTTCATCTTTTTGACCGACCGACCTTGACAATTCGAAAGTGCCTGTAAATGGTCTAATTGAAATATGCTTTGTCTCTTTAAGTCTTTGATTGCGTTTAATCTGTTACACGTTGTATAAGTCTAAAGCAAAATTAAATTAAATATACATAATTGTGTTTTCTTCTAGGTGAAAGTTTTGAAAACGTGTTCAATGATTGGAATGATGGCCAACCTAACAATCTTGGGAATATCCAGAACCGAGGATCTTTTGTCCGAGAAGGCAAGTTAGACGATATCCACCCAGGGTTCAAAGCTATGTTCGTCTGCGAGAAATCTCCAAAATCAACAGAATTTGAAGCAGTGCCGCTAGCTCAGGTAGACATTCCGTTCAACTAAACTTACTTCAATTAAGTTTAAGGGATGTGGAGCGATGTGGAGGAATTGAATAGAATACCCTTTACTATGTAGGTACAGGTACCTATTAGTGTTTTTTTATGATTGTTGTTATATTAAAATAACTATGTCGACATTAAACATAAT
Organism: Mamestra configurata; assembly: GCA_002192655.3. NCBI lineage: Eukaryota > Metazoa > Arthropoda > Insecta > Lepidoptera > Noctuidae > Mamestra > Mamestra configurata. Next base: position 70,590 of record NDFZ01004613.1, on the reverse strand, counting down.
TTTACGGGTTATTCCCAAAGTACTCCAAAAAGAGTTCCCAAAGTACTCCACCCCATTTGAATCAGAAAGCTAATTTTAATATGTACCGCATTACTACAAAAGGGTAGTTGACGTACAGTCAGGCTCAAAAGCTCTGCAAATATTTTTTTAATTATAATGAATTTTTAATATAATTCAACAATCAAAAATATTCAAAAAAAGCTGACAAAATTGAAAAAGTGGGGATCTGGATTCAGAAGTCTAAAAACATGAAAAACAAGCAATGAAAAATCTAAAAAGATACCTGGAAATTGAGCCTAACATATTTATTATAATTCAACAATTAAAAATATTCAAAAATCACCAGACAAAATAAAAAAGTGAGACTCTGGATTCAGAAGTCTAAAAAACATGAAAACAAATAATAAAAAATCTAAAATGATATCTGGCAATTAAGCCTAACATACAATGTTTTAAAAATATGACCAAAAATCATTTGAAATTTAACGTAGCATGGTAAAAAATTCTTATGTATAAATCTGAAAGTCACCGTGTTTCTTTTATAAACACAAATTATGAATCCTAGTAAAAGTATTATTTCAAACTAGCCAGACTTAAAACTATTTTGAGACATGTACAATCAAATTTAAAATAATTTGCTAATTTATTGTAATGATTGCAGCACTGTATTTTTTTTCTATTGTTAAAGCCAGTTTCAGATCCCTGTTTATAAATTGTCGACGTCTTACTCTGGGACGTTCGAAATACACAGCTTCTTCTTTAATAGTTTGTACAAATTCTTTGCGAACTAGAGATTATCGTAAAAAGCCTACAATTCCAAATATGCATTGACGTTATAACAAAATGCTAAACTTAAATCTTTCTTTTAAGATTTTTTTACACTTACGGTAATTAAATATAATTATGTATTTTTTATAGGTCATTATGTAGATGGAGCAGTTCGAATCGGTGGAGTACTTTGAGAATAATTCCAGTTACCTATGGAGCAGAATGGGAAAAAAATAATAAGTATTTTTAAAAAATAATAATTCCTTGGAGTAACTTGGGCACATGTACGAAATTCTCATCTTTTTAAGACAAAATAATGGAGTACTTTGGGAATAACCCAATTTTACATTAGCTACACATAACATTTAATTGTGTTTTTTTTTTAAGTTTTTGGAATATTTTGACATTAAGCTTTTTGACAATACACATTACAACATAATTCTTTATTGTATGATGGGCGAGATATTTATATTTTATTCATTGATTTTTAGACTGATCTGTGCCTATAATAAAATTTAAATGGTTGTAACTATGATATTAATTCAAATATAATATTTTTCATGCTGTAAAGCAAAATGTATCGTGACAATTATTTACAAATATTCCAACTTATATGTATACCAACATTATCAGCAAACAAATGTTTATTTTCTTCCTTTACAACACATAGATAACAGAAATGATATGAAGAAAACTCCTGACCGATTTAGACGAAGGAGGCCAATTTTAACAGAGACTAGCCATCGGCGCGGCACATATTATAATGCACAAGTGTGCGCACTATCACATGTGCACTCCCTCTCCATCACTCTCATAGTCCGAGATAAAAACACATACATTAATAACACAATGGTGGCCTTATGTCTTAATTATGCTTAAACTTTCTTGGATTTAAAAGAGAAGGTGAGACAGTACTGCAGGTATTCTCTAGGTCTACTATATACATTTAGGAATACTACTCAAACTATGACTAACTACGTGTATATATAAAAAAAACGTGTGCGTCTCGAGACGCCCGAACGAAGTGATAACTTAAACTAATCTAAGTTGAACTATTTAATATGGGAAGCGTCTGTCCGAAATACGACTAGCGCTGTGGGTTAGAGTGAGAGAGGAAGAGCCTGCCTACCGCTGTCGTATGCGTGAGAGAAAGGGAAGCCACACAGACTGGCGCCGCAACGCGTTACGTTACGAAGCGGTTTGCCCTCCAATAAGAAGTTATCACTTAAAAAATACACACAGCGGCCAGGGCGCTGACAAGATAAAATGTATGGCGTCAAAGGAACGATATATACTTAGTGTCGCGGGCGCGGCCAGACGCCATACATTTTCGTAACAGCGCTATGGCCGTTTCGCAAACCACGACCGCCGTCCTTCCGCCCTCGCCGCCGAGGCCCGCCGCGACGTCCCCGTCAAAATCCGCCCCGACCCTTGTTCGAGCCAGCCCGCGCCGCTGAGCCTGTAGCCTTAAATTCGCCCCTTAATAATAATTCTAGTTCGATCCAGCCCGTCCCTAGCTATCCTCCCCCCAGAGACGTCCTAAGCTGAGGCCTGTACCCTACAGGAAAAACTTACAAACTAAGCGATTACACGCTAAGGGGTGCCCTTAAGTTTTTTATAAGCCCTGGCTGGAGGCTTTAATATTATATTAAGGCCACCACAGGCAAGCCCGGTTAAGCAGTCGACAACCTCATAGGTTGAACTGCGAGACGCCACTCACAAACAAAAAAAAAAGCCATGGCCGCCGCGCGCCCTTAGCGCTTTGTATATCAAGTCCCTTAGTATATTTTTAATATACATATGTGCGTACTTAGTTAGTTTTAGTAGATATGAATACCTAGTTACTAATGTACATACATATATCATTGTACTTTTGAAAATAAAAATAAATATTTGAGAATTAGGTGTTCAGAACGTGTCAAACCCTATTTTTAATACGAAAATTTGAATAATTCTCTGGGTAAAGTAAAAGTTGAACAGCAATTCTGGAATATCCTGTATCTACACTTATCCATAACTTTTTTCTCAATTTTAGACATTGACATTTTAATATTCTCCTGTTTGAATACTTTTGATATAAATTTTAACCATGTAAAGTGTCCTATTTTTCATTATTTTTTACATGAATATTTACTTTGTAAAGTAATTTATTTTTTTGTTTTAGTTTTAATTCATTATTTTTGACAAGAATGCCTTATTTGTATTTTTTTTTGGGTTATTATTTTCTTTTCAATTATTTTTAACGATCAGTTTGATTACTTTTGTGGCCCACCCAAATGTCCTTTCTTTAGCATTGTTCGTCGAGTCGTTGAGCTCCTTATTGTTTCAAAGTTGAGCTACTCATCTACTGACAAAGGTTTGCACTGACTGGGCAGGTCCACCAAATCTGTGTGGTTGACCCTACTTTGGAAAAAAACCACTTTTAATATCCGAGGCCGGTCTTTTGGTTGTATCGCCCACAGTGGTTCTTTCTTCAAAAGACCATTTCAAACACTAATCTGCATGGTCTTCAAATAACGTATTGTAAATGTGAGGACCATGTAGATCGTATTTTAAGGGTTAATTTCATATTTTCTCTACCCAAATCTCCTTACGTGGTATTGTTCAATCGTTGAGCTTCTTAAAGTTCTAAGTTTGAGCTACACGATAACTGACAAATGCCTGCACTGTTCTTCTCAGAGTAGTCAGCTAGGAACCACCGGCCTCACCTAGTAAAGTAAAAAACCAAAAAGATTAACGTGTAAAAGTTTTATGTTTAACCTATTTACAAAACAAATATCGTAACATAATACCATTTTGTATATTCAAATGAAATTAACCATGTCTGGCGCATAATTGTTGGTTGTCTTTCTAAAACTACTAACTACTACTAAAATTTTAGCAATCGGGGAACATACTCACATAAAAAAAATAAAACGAAGTAAATAGATTCCGACGAATTGAGAACCTCCTCCTTTTTTGAAGTCGGTTAAAAATGACGAACCTAAGGCGCTTCACACACATAGGCGGGCCGGTGACACTCGTTTCGGCAGTATTTGGGCCGAATCAATTACAACACTTATTCGGTCAATAGCGATCGGGTAGTCTTCGTCCCACATTCTTAACTCTACTGAACTTATTAATCGCCAAACCGGTCTGGCATAGCCGGATGGTCTTTTCCCGAACATATGTCAACTATAGAGATAATCAACCAAAGATTATTATTATTAATTGGAAAAACATAGACTGTTTCTTAGCTCTTTGGCTAGTCTTAAGCTACATTAACGGGCTAAGCCAAGTCAATGTAGCATGTGATGAAAACAATTTATGGTGTAGGATTGATGTTATGAGGAGAAATTTCATTTTCTTCTATCTGCATGAACTTCCTCACTATTCTACAGGTGTTAAGAATTGCCGCTTTCTGAAGTGTAATGTAAATTGAGTCTTTCAGGTCTATTTGTTTGAGGCTATGGTGGAGATGATTGGGTATGACACCTGTAGTGGAGACAACTATGGGTACTACGAACACTTTTTCTTGCCTCCAAATTCTAGTAACTTCTTCTTTAAGTTCAGCGTATTTACTAATTTTCTCACCTATAGTTTTTTGTAAGTTGTGTGTTATTGATATTATTATCATTATATTAGATTTTGCTGGCTGGCTGTGCCGTTTAATCCCTAAGTGCTCGTTTACGGAGATGCGGCACGCACTAAATTCAAACATATGCCGTTGTATGGGAGCGTTTACGGAGAAGCAATTTTACACGCGTTTGCTTGAAATGAAGGCCAACCCTCCGTCCTGCAATTCTCCGTTCACGATAAAACGTAGCGACGCCGCGGCGTACCCACCATCTCAGACGAAGCGGCGCCTGCGGAAGGTCCTTCTGCCAGTCTTGTTTGGAAATCGCACAACGCAGACGTGAGCCACCATCAGCAATGGAATAATCTCTCCCAATGCCCGCCGCAGTGATGGCGGCCAAGTCCGCCGCAGCTTACTCTTACTCTACACGCCCCGCACTACGCGCCGCGTCATGCCCCGCATTTTCATAAACAACATCGTACATTACCATAAGTTTGTGTTTGCACGTGCGATAATTCGGGCCGCTGCACGAGACGCCAAGCCGTATGCGACGCGCAGCGCCCCGCGTCTCCATAAACGAGGCCACAGTGTGAAGCGCCCCTAACAAACACACTGCGCCATTCTATGTAGTAACGATAACGTAATTCAAGACAGGCAAGACACTTGTACTCCGACTGTGAAGCGATATAGCAGACAGTAATGTTGAAGTTATATTTAGTTTGTTTATCGTACTTGCTTCTCGTGACTGGTAAGTTTAAATTTTTATTTGGTTTTTAATGATTAAGGAAAGAAAAGTGTGTGGGAAATAACGAGAAAAAAACATTGTGTGCTCCACGGCAACTCTTAGTTGTATTGTGCTTAACTGGACAGTTCAGAAAAATACAACTAGGAGTTGCCTGATGTTGGTTTTTATCAATAATCAGTTTAACTAAATACAATAATATGAAAGAGGCCTAAAATGAAATATAAAACATTTCGTTAAAAGCTTGTGGTAGTTGCTAATATTCATTGAAATAATAATCTGTATATTCTTTCCGAAATGTTAAAATTCAATTTTGTATCGTAATTTTATTCATTGTACACCTACCACAGTATAGTCTTTATAACCGAAAGGTTGACTGGTAGAGAATGCCTTGATGCATTAAGTCCGCCCATGTACCACTATTGTACATAAAGTTTAAATAAATATTAATATCTGCTTCTGTAATGACGAATAAATGTTCCGTAATCTTTCCTTCATCCAGATGTTGTGCGATGCAAACCTGACTACTTCTACAACTCCGAAGCGGGCGGCTGGATCAAGGTGCATTCGATCCCCGCTACTTGGGAAGACGCCTTCCTGAGATGTCACTACGAAGGTAAGATCCTCTCCCCACTGGCGCTAAATAGAGCTGTTGCTCCTTTAGAGTATCTGCTGTTCAGTGCAGGAGATGATCGCAGAAGAATCTGTCTATGACACTGAGATCGTGTCAATATGTCATGAACTCATCAGTACAAGTACACTACACGGAAAACATTTATGCACTTACGTGAAAATTTTAAGCAAGTTTGTCTGTGAACTGCAGATAAAGATCTAAAAGAGGTTATATCATGTTTCGTTATCATCCTTCTACTTCTTGTGGTTGGAGTCCTTATGGATACTCTACGTACTTCATTCAGCTCTTTGTTGATGTTATTGGGCGTTCAAATCGGTTTTTGTTAGGAAGTCATCGCAATTAACCTGGCTTTGCTAACTCGTGAGTGTCTTCATTTGAAAGACCACTATCTCCATAAACTTTCTGTATACTCCAGAAACAGTAAATTGATTTACAATTTATTTTCTAGCAAGGATCGTTAGCATTAAGCCATACTGCACCAATATCATTCTATGCGTGGCCTTCTCTCTCAGAAATTGATATTCCCATAACGATAAAAATACAGTTACCTATTCTGTTATTTGATCAACAGTTATATTGGTTGTTAAAATTTAATAAAATAATTAAACAATCGATTCTAAACACTTCCCCAGTAATACGTTAGACTAAGCTTATGTGTAACTTTCTTTTTTTAAGTTATATATATAATAGTTCTTTATTGTAAAGCCCATATAAAAATACACAGTATAATTTACAAAATAATAAACTAATAAATATTAAAAACATAACATTTAGCTTATTTAGATACGCCTTGAGCCTTCCGCGAAACGCCGATACACGATATCCGTCGGTCAAAATTTCTCATTCATAAAAGTCTCTAGATGGTGAGTCGGTACCCGCACCACAAAAGATTTGAAGTTAATCTTGTGGTGTGTGGCTTTCAACTGTCAGGGTGGATTTGGTCTTCGTCATTATGTACTCCTGGATCTCCTCAACTTTCGTTGTGTGATGCAGCCGCGACACGTACAGCTGCGTCGACGGAATTGCAGGACGCGGCAACATGTTCGGTTCTGTCAATGCGGTACCGCACTGATTGCGACAAGTAAGCTTCTTCTTCTTCACCACACAAATGAAGCATTCTTCATCGGCCTGCCCTTGGCTTGGCACCGCTTCAACGGAATCGGAGGGCACCCCTCACTTGCTTCGGTTGACGCAGATTTTTTGCAGGAGCAGCATTCGTCGGCGCCACAGCGATGGAGGACGCGGGAAGATCGGTGTGCGCTTGTGCATCGCTCGGAGTGACGGCGGGCGTCGACGACGACGAGTCGAATTTTGCTGAGTCGAAACTCAGCTGCGATGCATTGAACGCGCCGTGACGTGTGTTGACTTTGGTATTTGGCTCGTGTGACCTACATACATCTAGTATTGCCACCTCGGTACGTAGATCACTGATGGTGGATTGCGATGCTACCAATTTCAACTGCATGTCGACCAAGCTTGATCTGAGGGTTATGATGTCCCGCAAAAGCCTGGTGACGTCGATGTGGTCGAATGTGACGGGGGGCAGCTTGCGCAAGTCCTTCGCCAAGAAGGTCGACACGTCGTCCGGGTCGGTCTCCTTCAACACTTTTATAATATCTTGGAGCTTTCTCACTACTTTTTCATCTCTCCTACGTAACGGCATTCGGTCGGCCATATGTAGCGACACATACCGCAGTGTCTTCGCCCTGCTTATCTCCTCTTCATTGAAGTAAGACTTGCAGATCTGGGTAACTGATTTCGTCCACGATATCCAGCTGAAACTGCAAGAATGCCAGGACCTCATTGGCTACAAGTTCTTTTGAACGCATTGTGGCAGACGTTGTAGCCGCGCTCGGCGCAAATTAAATAATCAATTTTCGCGTACAGTGCATGCGCAGCCGATTTCAACTGTGAATAGCACTGCACACACTAATGAACCAGTCTTTACTAAAGCATTAATTGTTTTTAGAAATTTGGCATTTTACAAAAATATTAAAGTTCTCAATACTCAATACTTTTATTGCATTCCACATGTTTTCTTAGGTGGTAAAATAACAAATAGGTTCATATGGACCCTGTCGGGCACAGCAAGATAAGCATTTTATGAAATGTAAAATTACTTAGGAAACTGTTAATATAGTTATCTATTGACAGATGTAAATAGAATTAACAAATCAAATAAAAATTAGGGACATGAATAGGTACTTAAGTTATGTCAGTTAGTCTATCACTTAGAAATTCGTTTACCGAGTAGTAGCTTTTATTGAGTAAAAATTGTCTAAGTTTTCTTAAAAATATGTTAATTTTCTCTTCTTTTTTAATTAATGCGGGTAGTTTATTACTTATATAATTTAATGGACATTACATAGGGACTTTTTGAGTGCATTTTTAATCGAGAACTTGGTAAGTTTAGCCTAGATTGGTGTCTGAGTAGATAGCGTGTCTGAGTGTCTCCACGTTTTGAATAAAATTCCTGATGTTTCCGTACAAATTTGCACGTCTCTAGAATATATATATAGGGAACGGTCAGTATATTATGTTTTTTGAAAGAAAGGTTTGCAACTGTCTGTTTGCTCAATATTTACCAGGATTTTAACCAATTTCTTTTGAAGGATGAATAGTGTTTGTGCATCTGTGCTGTTTCCTAAAAGGGTGACACCATAGCTAAGCCAAGTTGTGTGAACACCAGAGTATTTATTTACCTGATATTACTAGTACTCTTATGCGTTGGAAATCCCCCGTTTTACTATCGAAAGACGGGCCAAAAATATAAACAAAAAACCTTTAATTATGTCTGACACGATAGTAGGTAATACCGATAGTGGTTGACCTCAAATACCAGAGGTTGACCTCTGGTCTTTGAGGTCAACCACTACCGGATGAGAATAATGTGCAAAAACGTGAGAACAAATCGACAATCAGATAACTAAATTGCGGGTATTCTAAAAGCCTATCCAAGCGCATACTTGTCACTTCGACCCAAGGGCTGGCTGGGCTGGGTTTGACTTTGGACAGGACATGAGGTACACTTCCAGTCGACAGCGATGCGGAGGAATCTTCTGACGACATATTTTAAGGTTTACCTAGTTTGGAATATTTAGTTCAAATGTACTTAAAATCTGCGTTTGGCCCGTGGTCTGTCCGTCTGTCAGTCAATTTTCTCTAATACAGGACCTATCCTGTTGAAATTTGGTAAACATATGAAGTGACCCAAACGAGAATGCGTTATTTAAATGAATAAATTTTTGAATGAGAGATCACTTTTGGGGGCATAATAAGAAAATTTAAAAAACGAGTCACCGCGGCCCTGGAACGCAAAGGGCTTTAGAAGGAACATGGATGGGTTTTAGTCAGTAAGAGTCTGACACGCCCTTCCGCTCCACCCAGAGCGGAAGAAGTCATTTGATGATTTNGGCCCTGGAACGCAAAGGGCTTTAGAAGGAAAAAAAAAAAAAAAAAAAAAAATAGAGTCTGACACGCCCTTCCGCTCCACCCAGAGCGGAAGGAATCATTTGATGATTTACCATCTTTAAAAAAAAAAAATGTGTGACATCTCAAATGAAATCTGTGCTTATCATGTGGATTTAATCGTTCTCTTAATTATTTTAAAATAAATATTTTGTAGTTGTGTAGTTATTCCAGAAATTTCATGAAAAATTACCTTTTATCTCCGAAACTACTGAGCCGGCCAAGTGCGTGTCGGACCACGCACAGTGTAAGGTTCCGTAGTTACCCGTCCTCCAAACCATGTCAGACGAATAGTAAGATGTACTTCACTATTATTAGATTACAAAGTTACAATTACACTTGGTTTTAAGTCATTTACTATGGAATTATTAGAATTTTTTTTCTTACTTAGTTCCATTTTATAAGTTGGTCGACTGTAAACTCATAAACTATTTAAGCCTAGGTAGTGGTGACAGTTTTCCTTTTAAATTCATTAAATATGCTACTACCATGATTTTTTTCACGTCTCCAAAAACAACCGTTTGACTGGCAGAGGGGGCACACTTGACTCTAACAAAAATTAACACTTTAAAAAAACAGTGACAACAAAACAATGTTTAATTTCTTAATACCTCAATAATGATCTTGCCAGGGTTGCGGAATTTGTTCGAAAGAGTCACCGCGGCCCTGGAACGTAAAGGGCTTTAGAAGGAACACGGTTAGGTTTAAGTCAGTAAGAGTCTGACACGCCCTTCCGCTCCAACCAGAGCGGAAGAAGTCATTTGATGACTTCCCAAACGATCATGATTGTCGTAAATGTCACTGAGTTCCTCTGATGTTACAGGCGCGGTGTTGGCGTCTCCGCTGAACGAACAACTAGCTAATGCTCTCCACTTACAGATCTCGAAGCTTAGCGATGGACGGTACTTCTTCCTGGGAACCCATGATTTATTCTCAAAAGGAGACTTCAATTCTGTTGAAGGTTAGTCGAACTTTTATTAAAACACTCTCCTATCTATCGATCGTCCTCCCACCTGACCTGGCCCATGGGCCGTTAAAGCACTGCCTTAATGGACGAATTTTTATGTAGATATACAATATGGAAGAAAAACCCTGTGGTTCTTTAAAGGAGTGTATACTGTATATGTATGTGTGCGTGTGTGTGGTGTGTATGTGTAGATAGGGACCATTTTGGCCTCACACAGATAATTATTTTACTATATAATTATCCATGTTTGTTTTATTATATTACTGTTTTGTTTGTCTTGTGCGAGTCCCAAATAAACATTTTTCTTTCTTTTTTTATACTTATAAGCTTACCATTAATGAAGTTACGATGAAGAAAAAATATGGCGATTATTTAATTTTTTTAATGCAGTTCGTCAGTAATTTTTTCTATCATACTATAGATAGAAAAATTTACTGACTGAAGACAAGGTAATTTCCCTCCATGTGGCAAAGTCTTGTTATTATTATTATTATTATATTGTGAAAATGCCCCAACAAGCAACAACTATGTTTTTACATACTGTAACTATATTTTTATTTCAATGTTAATGTTAAAGTATGTTTTTCAGGAGTGCCGCTTTCCAAAATGGAAATCGAAAGGTTAGAGATAAGAAACACGAAAGGTGACTGCCTCTATATGTACTCTGACGGTCTCAATTACCAGATAGATCGCACGTCATGCGAGGAACCACTACCCTACATATGTTACAGGAAACTCGACCATCAAACTATGAACGAATGTGGCACCTTTGACAATGGTAAGCAGAACCCATGCCGAACTATCAAAGTAATTGACAATTATTACATTGAATATAGTTAGTACTGACTGGTGCCAGCGACTGCACTCGCGTGAATGTCGGAATTTATCCCAAGGGAATATACTCCCGGGATAAAAAGTACATAGGTATAGCCTATGTGATATTCCAGACCAAAATCTATCTCTGTGCCAAATTTCATCCAGATCCGTTCAGCCGTACGACGTTTGAGTAACGATCATCCACTCATTCAAACTTTCGCATTTATAATAACTTGTGGTCACTCAGTGGTCGACATTCGACCATATTTTTATTAATTTTAATGTATGTTTTAAGCATTATAATAATTATTTATGATACTAGTGCGGTAAGTTGGTTTTTACAAACGAGTAGACCATAGTCACGAGTTTGTATAAACCAATTTTAGCACGTGTGTCATACAAAGTTTTTCGACACATTAGTCGCAGTCTGACTCTTAGTCATGTCTTTGAACGCGGCTCAAGAAAGAGCTTCTGCTCCCGACAAAACTGTGGTACAGCGCTGCTGTATATGAACATAGCTGAATTGGCTTGCTGATATATTGTGTATGTGGGTGGCATTTGCATCTGAACGAACTGTGACCTTAAAGGTCGGTTCGAATGACTGTATTTTTATTAATTATCGTTTATATTGTGTGTGTTTTTTATGGTGTAATAAAACCCTGTTATTGACTATACTTTCATGTTTATCGCATTTATAATATGGTCCCAATGGGGACTCCAACTACTTCAAACCCTGACATATAACGCTCGCCATCCCCTGCTTTAACATATAAAAAATAAAAAAATAAAAAAATGAGATGAATAATGTTGATATGTCTTTATAGAATATCATTTAGATAATCGTACAGGTAGCTGCTACAAGGTCCATTTCGAGCAACAGACTTGGTCCAGTGCGTACAGAATATGCGCAGCTGAGGGGGGTCACCTGGTCATCCTAAATGACGCAGAAGAGGCCCTCATCGTCAAAGACATGTTCCCTGTTCGAGCTGGTGTAGCGGACGAGTGGGAAGGGGACCAATTCCACATAGGCTTACTGGCCTGGGGCGAGGACCGCACCTGGATTACTATTCACGGTATGAAGTAAATTTTATATGAAAACATATATATAAATTGTTTATTTAAAAGACGTGTCTGAGCGCGTCAGGGATGTTCGCGGAAGCGTGCGTAGACGGGTTTGCAGCGATCATGCGAAAGCGATGCGCTTCCATGATGGCGCGCTTTTGCTCCTCCTCCAATGGCATCCTGAATGTGTTTGCGGACCGGTGGGACTCTCCCCTCTTACAAAGGTGGGTAAGTGTTCAGACACACTTATCCAAATAAACTGTTGTACACTATTGTTTGTTATTGTATATTTAATTTAATACTAACATTAGGCTAAGTTGTACAACTACTATAAAAATTATGGAAGTAATTCTGAAATAAAATATTTGAATTTAATTGAATTGAATGTACCGATTTTTAGCCACGAACTCTTGCTGGAACTTCCCGCAAGGGGTCAATAATGACTTTAATTATAATGGTTACTAATTGGTTGAACTTTTTCAGGTGAAAGAATAGAAGACGTGTTCCACGATTGGAAACCACTTCAGCCTGACAATTATGACGGGCGTCAAGATCATGCGACTTTTCTCAGAGCTGGCAACATGGATGACGTCAACCCTGATACCAGAACTAAGTTTGTCTGTGAGAAATCTCCTGATCTTATTCGTTTTGAATCATTTAAACCAGACCAAACCACAATAACTCATCACCGCTCTCGAGTATAACAAAATGTAGATGTTTTGAAATAAACTAGGACTGGCCTGTTGGTCGAGTGGTTAGCGACCCTGACTGCTAAACCGGAGGTTGTGAGTTCGATTCCCACCCAGGACAAATGTTTGTGTGATGAGCATGATCATTTGTTCTGTGTCTGGGTGTAATTTGTCTATAATATGTATGTATTTAGAAATATATAAGTATGTTTATCAGTTGTCTGGTTGCCATAGCACAGGCTCTGCCTAGTTTGGGATCAGATGACTGTGTGTGAGTTGTCCCAAGATATTAAAAAAAAGAAACAATTGAGAAATGCCTGCGTTTTTTTTTTCTCTCCTGGCACCTCTCTTACCACTGACCACGACGAAACTGAACGGTCTACATTCTATATCTCACCATGTAAGCTTAGGTGAAGTGAACATAGATAAGATAAGATAAGATAAATTCATTCACACGTCACACGTCATTCATCATCATTTGCCTAGCCTTTTCCCAACTATATTGGGGTCGGCTTCCAGTCAAACCGGATTCAGCTGAATACCAGTATTTTACGTGGAGCGGCTGCCTGCCAGACCTCAACAACCCATTAACTGGGTAACACGGTAGTTCTTGGCAAGACTGGAGTCAGATTTACTGGCTTCTGACAATCCGTAACGACTGCCAAAGATCTACAAATGACAGCCGAGACCAACGGCTTAACGTGCTTTCCGAGGCACGGAGGAAACTCGGTATGTTAAGATGGTCACCCATCCATAGACCAAGCTTGGCAAGTGTTGCTTAACCTTGATCGACTCGTGCGGTTATAATTCTTTAGCCACGAGCTCCTTTGTGTAGGTTTAAAATCAGTTCGAACGATTACAGAAAAGACAAAAAGTTTCAACATATTTTGCCTAGTAAGGCGTACAAATTAAAAAATACAATAATAATAAAGATGTCTAAATTACGTCATTTAAATATTCGTCAACATTAAAAGATTTATTAATTAATAGTTTCTTCATACTTTTAATAAAACTATTAATATTCAAATCTTTGTATGCCTCTGGTACCTTGTTGTATAATTTTGGGGCCATGCAGAATACACTCTTACGCATTAGAGCTGTTTTAGCACCATGTACACGAAGTCTCCGATTATCACGTTGACTTCTTTGGGAACCATCTGAAGACTTCGAAAACAGTTGGGATTCTTTTTAACAAATAACACCGCTTCGTATATATAACGGGTGATTTTTTAAGAGGTATAGGATTTGATTTTCAAAAAAAACACAAAAAATTTGAAAAATTTGATGAAATCTTTATTGGAATCGATAGAACGATCAATATAATTTAATGTTTGAAGATGATTTCATGCAAATGCTGGCCGCGGCTCCGGTTTAGATGGCCCATTCGCAAGGCCCAATTTCGGCACACTCTCTCCAACATATCAGCCGGTATATCACGAATAAATGCTTCAATATTGGCTCCCAGTGCGTCAATCGTTGCTGGTTTATCCCTGTAGACATGAGCCTTAACATGGCCCCACAAGAAATAGTCCAAAGGCGTTAGATCACACGATCTAGGCGGCCAATTGACGGGCCCAAAACGTGAGATAAACTGTTCACCGAAGGCGGCTCTCAATTGGGCCATTGTTTCGCGTGCCGTGTGGCATGTGGCACCGTCCTGTTGAAACCACATGTCAGGCATGTCCAATTCTTCCATTTTGGGCAAAAAAAAATCGCCAATCATCACACGGTAGCGCTCGCTTGGAAGAAGTGCGCGATGCACTCTCTTAACCGAGCATGCATTTTGATAGTAAAATTCAATAATTTACAAGCGTTGTTCGTTCGTAAGTCGATTCATGGTAAAATTATAGACCAAACTGAACAAGTTTGACATTGACACAAGACACGATTCACGCGTGATCTGTCAAAAACAGTGTTGCCAAAAAGATGCCAGCAAAAAAATCACCCGTTACAAGGAAGGAAGTGAGAAAATTTGATGTTTGATAAAATATGGTTTGCAACTGTCTGTAGTTTTAAGACCAATCATAGCTCTTATGCATCGTTTTTGCATTCCAAATAAAACATAAAAAATAATGCCGTATCTAAGGATCGATGCAACAAGTCCGTGATATGCAGTAAGCAAAGTATCCGCATTTACGATTGGGGCGAGTTAACACAATGCGTAGGAAGAACTACTAATTTTCTTACTAATTTGATGATTTCTTAATAAAGTGAGCTGTCAATACATACAAACAAGCTGGAATAACAGTTCACTTCATGCTCACTTCACCTAAGTTTACACTGTGAGATGTAGACAGCGGTGCGATGCTGTAAACATGTCCAAGTGAAGGCTTGTGTGAAGTGATCACGAAGTGAGCTGTCAATCCATACAATGAAGATGTCGCGTGATCACAAAGTGAGTTGTCATTCCATCTTGATTATATGGATTGACAGCTCACCTCGTGATCACTTCACCTAAGCTTTCACTTCAACATGTTTACAGAATCGACCGGCTGGGTCGGACTAGCCATCGTTCGAGGAGGCGTTTGCCGTCCGGGCCCTATCTTACGCGAGCGGGTCCTGCCACAAGTTATCCTAGGTGAAATAATCAAATCGAAATGTTACGTTGCTGCAATCACTAGTTCCATCTGTCAAAAAGTTAATAACCTGGTGGATAAGGAATAGTTTATTTATTTGTTAGTTAGTTGTTAAAAACGACTGTTCAATGGCTGACTACTTCGATCTGTCATAAAATTTATAACCTGGTTATGAAGGTACGAGTAAGGTAAGAGCAATGGCTCTTTCATTGCCCCTTGGCTATGCTCGGAGTTTTCTTACGTTAAAACAGATGGTCGATGGGACCTGAAGCCTAAAGGGATGGCGTAGACGCAGTTTTGGATGGACCTGGTAAAGGCCGTGGGCATCTGAAGGATGCGAGGAGCACAGGACCGGTCGACGTGGCGACACTTAGGTTCAATGTCCAGCAGTGGAAGTCTTTCGGCTGAATGGTGAATGCAAAAAGTATTAATGTAATATAAGTGGGTGATTGTTAACCAAAATACGTTGTGGTGTGCTGTGGTCTGGTGGTGTGTGGTGTAGTGTTGTGTGGTGGTGTGCTGTGTTGTGGTGGTGTGGTAGTGTGGTGGCGGCTTCGCCCGCGTGAAAGTTGAAAATCATCCCAAAGGAATATACTCCCGAGATTAAAAAGTATTCTTTGTCCCAATCAGGGTCTAGCCGTTTGACAATTTATATCGAAATCCGTTCAGCCGCTAAAATGTCACGAACAAACAGCAAGGTGGACAGACAGATAACGGATTTACTTTCGCATTTCTAATACGAGAATGGTTGTTTTCCGCGGCGACACAGTATTTATTAGCTGAACGGTGCTGTCCGGCCTTGATGTGACGTCAGTTATAAAACCATTTTCTTCCGAAAACACAGTATTGTATATGACAGACATTTTGTAAATGTTTCACAGTGAATAAGCCCGTCGACTTGTTTGGATCCATCAAGAGAGATTGGGCGCGCTCATGGAAGCCGCAAATAAAATTGTACCTTAAATGTTTTGACGGAGAGTTGATTTTCTACTGAGTGATTTTGGTAGGTTTGGAATACTCAAGCTTGAGCGATTCTAATACTCTTTTCGGGTACATACTCGAATATTCGAGTGAATGTACTTAACGCGTCAATGTCAAGTCACACACGACTCGGTTTATCATTTTTAACGTTGGGTCTTACGAAACAAATGTAGGTGGTCCTAATGTAGGTGCCAGGGTTGCGGAATCTGTTCGAAAGAGTCACCGCGGCCCTGGAACGCAAAGGGCTTTAGAAGGAACAAGGATGGGTTTTAGTCAGTAAGAGTCTGACACGCCCTTCCGCTCCACCCAGAGCGGAAGAAGTCATTTGATGATTTCCCATCCTTAAAAAAAAAAAGGTCCTAATGTAGGTACATAGCTAGACAGATATGTGATTTTTGCTGGATTGAAATGTCCACAAAATGAGCTAAATTTTTAATAACTCAACGTGCTAGACCTGTCATAGTGAAAGTCAAGAATCATTAAATCGAAAATTGTGAGCTAAGAATGAGTGGTAGATCAAGGTCCACTCCCAAATAATAGAATACCAGCGCTGCGTTATTTTATACTTTTAATATCACACGCTCACAGCACATGCTGTGATAGGAGCCTTTTTGGCCTTGCACAGATCTTTTTGTAATCTATGCTAATATTATAAAGCTAAAGAAGTTGTTTGTTTGGTTGAATGTGCTAATCGCAGGAACTACTGTTCAAATTAAAAAAATAATGTAGTGTTGGTTAGCCCATTTATAGAGGAAGTCCATAGGCTATATTATATCAAGCTAACACCAATAGGAACGGAGCAATTATTAAAAATGTGACGCAGGCGCAGTTTCGAGGGTCAGCTAGTGTTTTAGATTGTTACTAGTTTTGCCCGCGACTTCGTACGCGCATATCCCGTTTTGAGGCTATCACATAAATAATTTCCAAATCCGACAGTTAAGTAGTTCCAGAGATTAGCGCGTTCAAACAAACAAACAAACTCTTCAGCTTTATTATATTAAGTACAGATAAATAAAAAAAATTCTAATTACTTAATTTTATTTTGTAGTTTGTGCGAATCCGACATAAACATTTTCCTTGCTTTACTTGCTTACGGGCTCTCCAAAGCACGGAAGAAACTGAAAGGGGTATGAGACCCATGTACTACGTACTACTGTAGTGCGATTTTGTAAACATCTCACCGTGTAAGCTTAGGTGAAGTGAATATGAAGTGAGCTGTCAATCCATACAAACAAGGTGGAATGTCAGTTCACTTACACGGTGAGATGTTTACAGAATAGACCGGCTGCAGTTTTATCTACACCGAAGCCATCAAGTGAGTATCGTGTATTACTGCGTGTACCCTGTGTTCAAAACTATGGGACACGCTTAACCTTATCATATAGATTTATAGTGTCATAGTGCCCCAGTTTGCCAGCAATCAAGAGTCCGCCTTCCGACCCTCGACCATTGCGCCACTGTCTATTGACGACGGAAGTCTTGGACTTGTTGTGACTGGATAAGACTTTGTACAAGTACCTCGGTGTGGGCTAGGATATTGCAAAAAGTATATAATGAAATCCCAGTGCTAAAAACCACCTTCCTCCAAGAAACCCGTAGAGAAAAAAGCAGACTGCGCAAACCACGACCGTCTTTCCACCCTCGCCGCCGAACCCCGTCGCGACGTCCCCGCCAATGTCCACCCCGAACCTTGTTCGATCCAGCCCATCCCTAGCTGTCCTCCCCCCAGCGAAGCCCAAAGCTGAGGTCTGTCCGTACCCACAAAAGCCGCCACAGGCATGTCCGGTTAAGCACGAGGTCCGACAACCTCATAGATTGACCTGCGAGAGGCCACTCATTAAAATAAACCCATTGCTAAAATTACAGAAGTTGCCGAAGGTTGGTTTGAAGATAAAAAGACAATGTACAGGATGATTTTCCTTGGGGAGAATGGAGAGGAAAAGGTACGTTACTGAGATTTTCCAACCATATGGCATTGAGTGATACTTACACTAAACTCGTCAAGAACTGAGGTCTGCTTCGTACCTACACTTTACCTAAATGTATTTTGTCAGGAAACAAAGTGAATTGAACTGATGATCGAGAATACTACGTGAAACAGAATGAATACCTGAAAAGGGACCTTTCGCGTGACGATTTGCGATTTTTTTTTCCTGATTGTATCAATATTTTGGCAAATTAAAGTTTTTTATAAATTTGTTCCTGGCAATCTGTATAATCTGGTTCTGGTTTCTTTACAACTTGATGATGATGGTAATAAATAAGATATACTCATTTTGTCTGCAGGGTTTAAAGTAACCTAACATGAAGGGAATATTTCGAGAAGCTAAATAATCTTCTTAAACTCATATCCAGTATTTTGAATTCTTGGTACCCGGACGCAGTATGCAGTCTTCAAGATGGGCCGTGCATATTTTAAACACCATTAACCCTTGCCGTTCTCTAAAGACCTATTTCAAAGCTGCCCTACATTCGACCCAGAATACTAGTTAAAATGAACCTTACTCATACCGTTTCAGAGTCGCAAATGCTTCGATCAACTTTCGGCGGTTCGGTTGCTCTCAAAATTAAGGCTGCCACGTAGACAAGTCACGTCGTGTGCATGTTGAGAGATTCTTATTGATTTTGCATACATGAACAAATTAGTACACCGCTGGTTTGATATAAGCGTTGTATTGCCGGCAATGTATGCAACTTAACTAAATGAGGTATTAGCGTATCGTTTGAACCGAGTTCTCAGGATGAATTTTCAAGGTGTGCGAGGATGGCCAGGGTGAATCTGAAACTATGAGGATTAGCGAAAACACTGAGAGGAGTATCGAGCCCGATTTTGATGAAAACTAAAAAAGCATTAAGTATTAGATTTTTTTAAATCGGTATTCCTAGCCAGGATTCGAATCGGTTGACTTTGAAAAAAAAAATACATACTGTGTTCTGGATGTTTTTCAGATTCCTTGTTTGCTGTGAATATAAAATGAAGGCCTTGAAAATGATACTCCTCTGACACAGTTTCACTTTTGTCTCGGAGTTATTGAAAGATGTTAGCTGCTAGAGGCGGCATTAAAAGCTGCCAACGAGTTGGTTCTGTGTTCTGTGTCTACAGAGAGTAGTTATGTAGCGGATTTGAAAAACAACAATAAGAACCGGCAACGCCATTCAACCTGTCAGCAATGAACTACCAATGAAATCCTGCATCGCGCAAGCAAAGTTTTCCGTGCGATTTGAACATGTACAACAGTCCGAATATCAACTATCGGGCAGTTGCCCCAGACAGAACAACCGTCTGGTCGGAGGATCCTCCCCTTTCAGTGGAGGTGTGCGGGACTTTACTTCCTGTTCTGCATACCTCTATAGTTACAATGATACGTTTCTATCTAATTTAGAGAGGATTCACACTTACCACAGCCACACCACATCGCAGCGACAAAAAGTGTTAAAGCAGCAGTTATTTGCAACGTTTTACAGAATAAACGCTAACCAGAAAAGGGGTCACTGTTTGCAGGGTTCGCTGCGATTTCAGTGATGGTCCCATAGTCAAAGTTGTTCATGACAATTACCCTTGTTCAGGTATTGCGTTAATTCTATTACACGTTGTATAAACAGGTAACTACCGCAACTCTATACCCCGTGTTCGAACACTTAGCTGTCTTGCTACCAATTCGTACCGATTGTAGTTGCGCTGTTTTTAGAGCTATTATGTTGGTGCAGGCGTCTATATATGTACGAGGCGGCTTGCGCACTGGCCGGATCTCCGCCGTGGGACCTGGAGGCGAAAGTGCTCGCGTCACTACACAGGTGGCGCGAGGACGCGCGGGCGCGCGGCGAGCGACTGACGCAGCGACACTTGGAGTTGCGTCGGTCGCAGCTGCGCGGAGTCCTGGTGGCGGAATGGCGGGACAGGCTTTCGAGCCCTACCGCCGGCCTCATCACCATCGAGGCCATCCGGCCAGTGCTCGACCTCTGGCTCGGGAGAAGGCACGGCTCCCTGTCGTTTCGTGCGACGCAGGTCCTCTCGGGGCATGGCTGCTTCGGGAGGTTCTTGTGTCGCATAGGCAGGGAGCCGGACGCTCGATGCCACCACTGCGTCGACTGTCGGGAGGACACGGCACGGCATACGCTTGCAGAGTGTGCAGCTTGGGAGGAGCCGCGCCGTGCCCTCATCTCTGTTGTAGGCGGTGACCTCTCGCTGCCGGCCGTAGTCCATGCTATGGTCGGCGGTGAGGAGTCCTGGGACGCGGTGGTCTCCTTCTGCGAGACAGTTATCGCGCAGAAGGAGGCTGCGGAAAGGGAGAGGGAGATCACAACCGCTCTCCCTGCCCGCAGCAGGCGCATCGGGCGTCGGAGGAGGGCATACGCTGCCCTCTTCCGGCCCCCCTAACTGGGTCCAGGGGCGGCGGACTTGGGGATGTCCGTCGCCCCCCACTCATCCGGACCCGAGGTGGCGGCGCGTGGTGTTCCCGTGCGCCCCTCTTTGACGTAGCGAGGGGAGTTAAACACCTCACTCCCCTCGCCGACGCGAGGTGGCCCGCAGTGGCGGGCCGGCACCAGCCGGGGATTGCGGAAGTCGCTTACGTTCCCGCGATCCCCGGCGTAGGTGGGAGATGGAACACCGGGGTGGTTTTAGTCAGTAAGAGTCTGACAGACCCCTCCACCCGCCCCAGGGTGGAGGATTTCCATGAGGATTTCCCCCCGAGATCAAAAAAAAAAAAAAAGGCGTCTATATATGTGATTGCGGAAGTCGCATACGTTCCCGCGATCCCCGGCATAGGTGGGAGATGGAACACCGGGGTGGTTTTAGTCAGTAAGAGTCTGACAGACCCCTCCACCCGCCCCAGGGTGGAGGATTTCCATGAGGATTTCCCCCCGAGAGGCGTCTATATATATATAATACAACATTGTCAAGCAGTGGTAATGTGTGGATAGTCGATGTGGTTGCGTTGTTGTTAGTAACTGCAATATACTTACGTTGTGGCAGACAGATAGTGTGCGGTTGCTTACAGAAAGAAGAAGAAGAAACAATTATTTTCATACAATCAATCCCGCCCGCGTGTTGTTGTTGTGGTTTGCTCTTTATTATCAGCCGAAAGAAATGCATAAAGAGTCTTACTAAAATATCGATCCTCTCAATTTTCATTCTGGATGACTGGCACTGGCTGAAAATGTACTCATTGATAGAAAAACAAATAGCATTCATAAACTCAACGTCAATCATAGCACTGCAAAAGTTGTATTATACATTAATTTTATTCTAAATACAAAAACAGAATATTGAAGAATTTTATAGTCATAAATATTAATTAAGAAGCTCTAAAACTCGATAGGAAGTTATTATTTAAGTTGCTTGTTTACTTGTTATTTTTAAATGTCGTCCAGCAAATTCTTTGAAAGCTTTAGCATTACTAAATCTTCGGAAAGCTCCAGTGGCTCTAAACCCGCAGAAGTGCTCAGTGACTTTGGCGATGGATCCTGTGGAGAGCCGGCGTTTGCTCAGCATCTCGTACTAGACTTCACGCCAGATGCCGAAATAGACAACGAGATCTCACAGAAGAAGATATGCGATTTTTGGAAGTTTATCAACAGTACTCCTGAGATAAAGAATTTGATGGTGAAGCCGGTACGTTTAGTTGAACTTAATTCTCTTGACGGACTTGCAAATCTTTTACCGCTGCAGACAGACAGACACCTATAGAACTGAGGTCTGTATAAAACCTGTAGTACGTGGTCCATAGGAATATCCGCGCGAAAGTCTGTCTTTTTTAAAAAGTAAGTATTTAAATATATACGTACTACTATCGCGAAGATACCTTGCCCTAAGAAGCAGGCACAGAAAGATGGAACTCGGCAGTGGGTAAGCAAAACTGTTGATGATGAAGTCCCTGGGATTAACAATGCGAAACTGATGGAGCCCAGAAGTGAGATTAAGAGCGTTTACGACGTGCGGCATTTCATACAAACTTTCCAAGTCCTTATTTTTCGAAATGAATGAATTTCGAAAAATAAGGACTTGAAAGTTAGCTGAGAACATTTTCGAAATGTCTTACTCATTTGAAAAAAAAAAGATAATTGGAAATCTCTGTTTCTATAGAAAACTTAAAATCCGTCGAGTTTAACTATAGCACTATTTTTAGACCTATGTATCCTGTTTATGCGTAGGAAGTTTCAATAAAATATCAGAACGTGGTTCTATTTTGAGTATAATATGCTGCTATCTTTGCTGATGTTTTAATTAGTAAGTTTATGACAAAAGAGCTTGAAGAAAAGGGGGACGGCCACGCTCTTTTTCCCCTTGAGGATTCCAGTTCATGGCCGGTTTGGGAATGTGATCGGGATCACTCCGAAGCGTGTGACCAATCTACCTCCACTTACGACGCTTGGTCTGGCGGTAGATCGGGCTCTCATGGTATTTCTCCAGCAGCTCTACGTTAGAAATGATCTCGGAGCAGTTAATTCCGAGTATGCGACGAAGACATCGGTTGACAAAAACCTGAATTTGGCGTGAGATGTCCTTGATTACCTTCCACGTTTCGCAGAGCACCATGGATTTGACATTGGACCCTAATATTTTGAGTTTAACTCTTCGGGTTAGTTTCCGTGATTGCTAAACTTAGCTGCGCGAAAGTAGTTCGTGCTTTGGAAATATGTGAAGTGATATCCTCTTCAGTTCCCCGCGTTCCACTGCCTCTGAATGTAAAGACTGAAGATAAGAAATTAATACCCGGAAGACCCAGGAGATATGTAGAGGGGTGAAGAACTCAACACCCGTTGCTTATCAGCTATTATTTAATAGATAAGTAATCTTCAACAAAACCAGCCATTTCGAGTCGGAATCGCGCAAAAAGGGTACCATACGTATCATAATAGCCTAAGATCCCGTGATCGCAAGATCTCATTTTATAAAAGCTGAAAGTTTTTCTGCGCATGTACCCAACAGACCTAGGAAGTTAGTTTAGATCATTGTGGCTTTGGAAGGTACCAGGTAGTAAAGGTGAAATATTGCTACTCAAAATCGTCAAAGTATAATGCGTACATTTTTCACATTTTCTTCGGAATAATATTAGAATTTGAGTAATTCATTGACGAACCTTAGTATACAGACACCCTTAAATTTAATTAATAAAAAGTATAAAAACTTATTTTTGTATAAATGTTACTTGGGTAATTATTAAAAGATGACAGATGGGGGGCGTCTCCTCAAGTTTTGCGGACTACTAACTAGAATGGCGCTTTGTTTCTCCGCTGGTGAACATGCAAGTCCAGTATGGAGCCGCTCTGTCCACACCTTATTAGAGGATACAGCTTCAAACGAGACGTGCTGGATTGCCACTGGTTGCCTTAAATCGACTCCTTTACGAATGTTGTATCCATTAATCGGCATTGTACCTCCAGAAGTTCGCAGGACGGTAGCAAGTTTCTATACGAAACGGCGAAATGAGAAAATGCTCATGCCGGAAAGCCGAAGAAGTTTTCTTGGATGCGTGAGTCTATCTACCGGCAACACCACCTCGGAAAGATGCCACCTTTGGCAAGGCCTTTGGAGAATCTTCCACCTGAGCTCACCTTACCGTGGTCGATATGGAAAACTCTTAAACTCCGCACTCGGGTTGGATGCAGTAAACATAACCTCCTCAGGTGAGGGTTCTCGGATGGTTCCGATCTTTAGTGTTTGTGTAATGCCCTGTCACCTGTACATGTGAGGACCTTACGGCTGCGTCTGAGAATTAATTATTTATTCATTTAGTATACTAACCGTGCTGCCGATGTTGAATACTGGGCCAAACACAAAGACAACTTAGACATATGCGGCAAGTCCTACCGAAATCTTGGATTTATCCTCAGACAGTTCAGAGCCGTCTCGAAACGAATGCTATCGTTTGGAACCCCATGAGGCTAAATACAGTCTCATGGTGGAAAGAATCCAAAACTCACCATTTTTTTGTTTTTCGCAGTCGGCGTCTATCCCTTCTTCCCGCTCATGTACCCGAGTCACTTCGTAATAGGGATGGTAGTGTACAGTGGGCTGGCGGTGCGGAGGGACGTCGTTCTGTGCAGCTTCGTCTTTCGCGTGCTGCGCGGCCGGCTACACCACCCAGAACTGCTGTGGCAGAGCTGGGGATGTGCGCTCCGCCCGCCTGCAGGGGCGCGCGTCGCCCCACGCCTACGCTACTGAAGCCATCCACTAGGACAAACCTAAACAAGTTTGCCCCCTTGCGACTCCACCTAAGTTTCGTTGGTTGCAACATGTTGCCAGACATAGTTGGAGGTCAGCTGATTTATGTGCGATCTGCGTAATTTGTGTACTACGATTAGAAGCAAGTGCTACTAATCGTTTTACACAAATGAGACACTACAACTAAATAAGCAAAGTACCTGAAAAGGAAAGTGTGAAAAAAAAAACTAATTTTTAAATATTCTAATACTAAAAGTATTAAAAACTAAACATAAACTCAGAAATTTTTAAATTTGAAAATTGTTTAAATCTAGTCATTAAGCTGATATGATACTGGCATACACAAAGCCTTAAAAAATACCATTTATAACCAAATTATTGTCACAATCAATTTGATATTCTTATTGACAACTGGGATTGACAACATCACTCGACAAAAGAAAAAATCAATTCAATCAAATCAATTTTTATAGTCTTAGGACACTATATTTTCAGAATTATCTTTTTATTTTATATATTTTTTTTAAATGAACGACGATGCTACTTCCCCTTTGTACCAGTTCAGTGATACGACACGTAAGCTGTCCTCAGGCGGTACCAGTAACCCGAAACCTTTGGAGACTTTTAGCGTGTTCGGCGAGGAAGCTTGCGGCGAGCCCCTATTGGCGCAGCACGTAGTCATAGACTTTACTCCAAATGCTGAAGACAAAGAATGCACACAGAAGAAAGTCTGTTCGTTCTGGAAGTTTATAAACAGTATTCCGGATATACAGAATCTAAAGGTGCAACCGGTACGTTTAAATACCAGTCAATATCATCTGCGCGGTTTGTTTCTGGACGGTTAGATTAGCTGACCTACTTCTCGGGCACTTGTTCTCATGTACAAACTTTTAGGCTTCTTTTAATAAAAAATAGAATCCGCGATCGACGCGATACAAAGACATTAATTCTCTTTGACGCAATCATGTGTTCGACAAAACCGGAAGGCACTCTCTGTAGGCGCATTCGGCTTTACCGAGCAAATGAACGCAACGATTGCGACTTCTATCTTACACTCTGCTTTCCAATTTGGACAGGAAAAAAACTTGTTCACCGGAGATTCCAGGACTGACGTTGCTCCGGAGTCTGTCAAATCTGAAGTATCTGAAATAGAAGTCGGCAACGTCGTGAACACCGGCCTCGGCCAGGCCGTACACGTGCTGGGCTTCGCTGAAGAGAAAAGTAAAAACTATTCATTTGAATATCATTGTATGCTCCTGCTAAGTCATCATCATCATCTTTCAGTCAAAGTCAAAGTCAATTCATTTATTTCAACTAGACCATTAAAAGGCACTTTTGAACGTCAAATTTACAGTTTAAAATTAAAATATAAGTGACTCTAGTTGTCCATTCGCAAAAAGTAGATTCTTATGGAGAAGAACGGACAAGAAACTCCATAGTTACTCTTTTCAAATATAAGTTTTACAATATTTTGTATACATAGGTACATTGATCAATTGATTATATTATGTGAGCAAAATGCACCCAATATTACCCTAATATACAGCACACACTTATATACTAATAGGTACAACAAAGCAATACCAGCAGATATAAAATTAAGTTTGCTAGCAAGGGACACGGTACTCACATATTTACAATATAATTAACAACAATGGATCAGTGTGTGAGTTAAATTACATATTGAAAAAAAAAACTGAAAGTACACCACCACCAAAAGACGTCCATTGCTGGACGAGGCCCCTCAAATGTCGCCATATTGATCGGTCCAATGCGTCTTGCATCCAGCGGATTCCCACGTCCTTCACTTATCCTTCGCGATGTTTTACACGGCTCGAAAACCTGTTGACTGTTCTTCGATAATTAGCGAGATGAAGTGCAACTCCGAAAGAAATCAAATTAATTTGGGCAGACACACAGTTAAAAATAAGTGCTCGTGTATTGTGACAATCTAGTCTCATATTTCTTTTCTTCAGATCTCATTAACACGCTGTTCGAGGCCAAGTTGCCTCAGTCTATGTGCTCGCTGGGCTCACGCGAGTACAAACAGAGCGAGGTCGTGCCACAGCCGAAGAAGAAGGAAAAGAAGAAGCATGGTAAGGTTTAGACATATCTGTAGCGACATCTATACACCGCCACACAAGAACTAACGAAAGTTCTCCGCGATGTTCGAACATAATATACAACCGCCTGGCCACAACCCTAAGACAGTTGCCCACCAGACTCTTTAAGCTCATACACAGAAAAATTTCCGCGTAGGCCATGTCAGCGTAGCACCTTTCGCTAGGCTAGTGTAGCGGGCGTAGCCGTGACGTCACTATCGGCTACGGCGTAGCAGAGACGTCACTATCGGCTACGGCGTAGCAGAGACGTCACTGTATCGGCTACGGCTCAGCAGAATTCCAAGTAACACATATTTTATCAACACTCATTAAAGATTTCTTATAAACGGGGCTTCTAGGATAACTTATTTGATAAAAGATGAACGACACAACATTACCCAGCGAAGAGCAATTTTAAAAGTTATATTTTGTACTGTTATCTTAATAAGTAAGGTTTCGGTGGAATATTAAGTAAATAATTGTTAATTTCAGTTTGCAAGTGCATACCTTGTCGGAATCCGAAGTGTCGTAACAAGATGGCTTCCAAAACCTCCTCCAGTGAGGAACTCTCGCCACTCAGGACAATGAGCAGGAAGATGAACGAGTGGGATGCGAAACATCCCAAGTAAGACATTATATAATAGAGTTGTAGCTCGATTTTTAAAGAAGGGTTGCATCTCCAATCGTTTATTGCAATTCTTATGGTAAACATCCTTATCATCATCCACAGCCCCACTTCGCCCACTGCTGAGCATAGGCCTCTCTTCTCTTGTGCCCATCCCCACGTTCCTGTGCCAGCCTCATCCAGGTTCTACCCGCGATGGCAACAATGCCGTCCGCTCATCTCCCCGCCGGCCGACCAACACTTCTTCTTCCAGTCCTCAGATGCCACTCGGTCACTGCCTTACTCCACCTATCATCATCGCGCCTTGCCAGGTGTCCTGCCCAGCTCCATTTTAGTTCCACGATTCGTTTTCTGATGTCGAAAACCTTCGTACGTCATCGGATCTCGACGTTCGAAACTTAGACGTATGCCAAGTGTCTGTGCCACTTTGTCTGTACACAGCCTCCTGCGTGAGCGTCCAAGTCTCAACACCGTAAGTCATGGTGGGCAAAACACACTGGTTATAGAGGCGAGACTTCAGACATTGCGGAGTTTTGGCAGACTTAAGACTGTCGTCCAATTTGCTAAATGGTACACATGCAGGTGGTAAATAACACTGCGCTCAAAAGGTTTAGAAAAACACAAACTGAACGTCATAGAAGCAAAAACTCGTAGACATGTGGCCCACTCCTTCTCATAGAGAGGAGTTATGAGTCCCAGCAGTGGGAACGGCTGATAATGCTATTATCAATCTGTTAGCGTTTCACAACTATGTCGGGGGTCAGCTTCCAGTCCAGCCGCATGCAGCAAAGTACCAGTATTTTACATTGAGCGACTGTCTATCTAATAGACTTGCGCATTCGTTTCGATATAGTTATATAGTTCACGACCGGGAGCGCTCATTGTAGTTCGCGGCTTCTTGGCGAACTAGTTCGCTCTTTTAGTTCACCAGCTCCCAACTCAATGTTTCGAGACGGGAGCTGAATAAGCTAGTGAACTGAGAGAAAGGCAGATCGTTCGCGCTCTTTGCAGTTTGCTGCAAAGCGCGTTCTTTTGTTTGTAAAGTAGCTATTTAACCGTTTGTATTTACGTTACATAGTATTTTATACTCGTATTGACTTATTAGTTCAATATAGAAAATTGCACATAAAATATGCTTGTATATTGCATAGCATTGAAAGATGAGAAGCAAATCAGTGAGTAAGTGAGCGGCGACGCAACTAGGTAGGGCAGCTCTGCGCTCTCGTCGGTCATTTCGAAGGAACTAACGAACTAAAGGGATCTGGGATCCAGTTCGCGTAGTGGGAGCACTCTTACGAACTAGTTCGTTCTCGAGAAGCAAGACTACTCTCTAACCTCCACGACCCAGTAACAGGGTCACACGATACCATTTTAGCAAAACTGGTGTCAGATTTCTTGGCCTTGACAACCCGTAACGACTGTCTAAGTTGAACAAATTACTGCCAGGACCAACAGTTGAACGTGTTTTCCGAGGCACGAAGGAATCTCGGTATGTTAATGTGCTCATCTTTGAAGATCGGCCTGTGCGGCTGTTATTATACAGCTACGAGCTCGTCGGACGATGCTAATGCTATATGATGAATGTTTTCCCCTCCTCCGCAGATCCATGGAGCCGCCAGGTCATCCTCCCGCCCTGCAGCACTGCCTCATCCAGAGACAAATATTCCCGGCACCTTTAGACTCAATTCCCCCTGGCAGTTTTAATTTTTAATGTGTAGCACTTCGTATCAGAATATTTTATTTTTAGTTTTTTTTTTTTTGTATTTATAGGTGTATTTTTCGTTGATTATACCGTTTTGTTAAGTACGTTCGAGTTTTTTTTTAACGAGAATATCAATGTTTGACTACCTCGTTAATCCAGTTTTACCGCAACTGTCACCTGCTAAGCGAGAGCCGATTCGTTCTCTATGGCCGGCCATCCTAGCAGGCTGTTTTAAGGAGTCCAGGATCGACTGCTTCAAACTGTGACTTCTATTTACATACACACATGGAACCGCTCGAGCAGTTGCGACTACTCTGGGCGGCCCACGGGCGGTCAGTAGGTGGAATATCATCGTGCGTTGAAGCCTGATAACCTGTCGACTGCTCCCGCGCTGTTATCCCCACACGCGCGCTCTTCGTGCCACCTCCAGCTAATCTAGTTGAAACCGACTGCTGCAGCAGTTATCAATGGCAGCTTCAAGCTATTTACTACGACTGCACGAGAGGCTCGTGCATCTCTGGCTAACTGCTCAAACAACCCGTGTATGCCCGCCCTATGTCAAACAATGTGATATAGCTCATGAAAGAAAAATAGGGGAAATAATCCGTGTATAAGCGCATATTGTACCATTCCCTACAACCATACCATAATTCGCTTATACACGAATTATTTCCCCTATTTGGCAGTTTTTGTTTTTCGTTTGGAGAGCTAATACATGAACATATAACATAACAATCAGCTTACCCAAACACGACATGCCAGGCTACGAGGCACTTTTTACCCGACCGCGCAAAGCAGGGTTATGTGTTTATCAGCCTAAATATAATTATGTATGTAAGTTTGTTTCTTGGAGGCACTAGACCAAACGCATGGGCCGAATTTGATGATTCTTACATCAATCGAATTTTTTCAAGTGTCATTAAAGACGGAACAGCACTGAAAATTCAATATAATAATAATAATATATCTTGGGACAACTCACACACGGTCATCCGATCCCAAACTAGGCAGAGCCTGTGCTATGGCAACCAGACAACTGATAAACATACTTATATATTTCTAAATACATACATATTATAGACAAATTACACCCAGACACAGAACAAATCATCATGCTCATCACACAAAGATTTGTCCTGGGTGGGAATCGAACCCACGACCTCCGGCTAAGCAGTCAGGGTCACTAACCAGTCGACCAACAGGCCAGTCAAAATATATGGCGAACACCAGACGCCATATTGTGAAACAACTCCCATTAAACCTGTGATTCAACTAATGCCACCAACTGCATAAAATTGCTTGAAAAATGACTTGTTTTGGACTTTTTAGTTGTTTTTTGGCAACAGCGCGTTTACACAGCATAGAGACGTGGAGGTGGCGCGGTGGATACTATTGGGGCGGTGACCCTTGCTAAAAGACAACTACATATATATATATATATATATGTATGTAGTAAAAACATTATTTTAATTTAAAAAAAAATACTTGTGTCAAAAAAATCCGACTGCAAAAAACGACTAAAAAATTGGTGCTGGTGGTGGTTGGTGGGGTGGGGGTGAAGCTATCGGGTGAGGGAGGGGTGTATAAAGGTCTCTTATAAGTTTACTAGCTGACCCACGCAACTTCGTCTGCGTCACATTTTTCATGAATGCATGACTGTTATTGGTCGTAGCGTGATAATATTTAGCCAATAGCCTTCCCCAATAAACAGGCTTCCCAACACTAAAACAATTCAAGTCGAGCCAGTAAGTCCTGGGATTAGCGCGTTATAGCAAACAAATAGTCAAGAATAACTGATCGAGTGGTAAAATATCATCTTTAGATTATCGACCGACGAGAGTAGAATATAATTATTGCAAAAATAGGGGCTGGTCGTAGAAGAGAGAAAATTTTGGGTTGTATGTATTTTTTAATGCCGAATCACCGAGTGTCGTGAGTGTCAGACACTCCAATATCGAGTGTCGCGAGATTGAGATGGAGTGCTGCGAGTGTCGCGAGATTGAGATGGAGTGCCGCGAGTGTCAGACACTCCAATATCAAGTGTCGCGAGATTGAGATGGAGTGCTGCGAGTGTCAGACACTCCAATATCGATTGTCGCGAGATTGAGATGGAGTGCTGCTAGTGTCAGACACTCCAATATCGAGTGTCGCGAGATTGAGATGCAGTGCCGCGAGTGTCAGACACTCCAATATCGAGTGTCGCGAGATTGAGATGGAGTGCTGCTAGTGTCAGACACTCCAATATCGAGTGTCGCGAGATTGAGATGCAGTGCCGCGAGTGTCAGACACTCCAATATCGAGTGTCGCGAGATTGAGATGGAGTGCTGCTAGTGTCAGACACTCCAATATCGAGTGTCGCGAGATTGAGATGGAGTGCCGCGAGTGTCAGACACTCCAATATCAAGTGTCGCGAGATTGAGATGGAGTGCCGCGAGTGTCAGACACTCCAAGGTTGAGTGTTGCGAGTGTCAGACACTCGATCTCGGAGTGTTTGACACTCGCGACACTCCATCTCAATCTCGCGACACTGTTAACAGGCAGGAACAGTTTGTATGAGAAAATAAAATCGTTGTTTTTACTATTTTCCTTACAATTTTTCCACATTTTCTCACCGTTTAAACCTTCCCTGGACTTTCACAAATATTTCAAAACCAAAATTAGCTAAATGGGTTCAGCCGTTTTCGAGTTTTAGATCTCGACTAACGAACAGCAATTGATTTTTGTATATATAGAGACTAGCGGTCCCGACAGTAGTTGTCCTATCCGAACGTTTGCTCTGTGTATGACGAAACATTATAAAAATCGATTACAGCGCCAATCCAATTGTGAATCTAAACCATTTTCGAATCCCCTTGAACACACACAAAAAAATTCATCAACATCGGTCCAGCCGTTTAGGACAGAGGAGAGGAGTTCAGTGACATACACATAAGATAACTCGTAAAAGGTTGCCCATAGCAAAAAATATTATATGATGATTGAGTTGAAAAAAGTTGCACCTGCCATGTTGTCTCTGTACCACCCTAAGGTCGACTGGTAGAAAATGCCTAAGGCATTAAGTCCGCCTTTGCACAGTGATTTTACTTGTGCATAAAGTTTTAATAAATAAATAATGTTATTACCTAATCTAAATAAAATTTTCCAAAAAAAATGATTTTATTTACTTTTTCGCTACAAGGAAGAAAAAAAAGAAAGAGAAGAAAGAGAAGAAAGAATTTAAACTCCACATTGAAAGTAATACGAAACTCTTTTTTAACCACTTTTTCTCAATCCGTTTCCATAAACGCCATAGATACTGACAGAATGATCGCTAAAACATTCTGTCAGCATCTTTAATTGACAACGTCATTTGCCATCCTATGAAGAGGCTTCTATAATTATTCTGCTCCCTTTCCACCAATTGCAACCAGGGACCTCCAAACTGGTCAGTAACTCCTCGATCCCTGGTTGCTTCCAAATGCCGTCTTTATGTTAACGGTGAGCTGCTACACGTTCCACCCCCTCATCCAGAGGTTCGTGAGGCTGTGGAGGTATGTGCAGGTAGTGTCGGACGTGATCACGTTCGCGCTGTCCATGCTGTGCTGCCAGTGCAGCGATGCCATGCCTCTCTCCAGCTCTGCGTCCGTGGAGACTAAGCCTTCTATACAGGTTTTTGAGGTGAATTTTTGCTTTTTATTAGCTCCCATAGCCACAGAAGCCGTTCATTTTTAGGGTTCCGATCCTCTGTATGGAACGACGGAACCCTTGCAGAATCACTCGATTGTCTGTCTGTCTGTCCGTCTGTCACAGCCGATTTACTCCGAATCTACTAAAACAATTCAGTTGAAATTTGGTACACGTAAAACCTTCTGTAACCCAAATACGGACCCGTAACCAAAATAAATAAATTTTGAAAATAAAGGACATAAGTACATGAAGCATGCAGAAATAAAAGTCTTTGGGGACTGCCGATAGAAGTGCAAACTAAGCGAAAACTAAAGCGTTCGGTGACGATGACGCGAGCTCCATCATTTTTGTTCACCCAAAAAGTACACATATATACACAGTATACATATAGCTCATGGAAAGCGTTCGGTGACGATGACGCGAGTTCCATGATTTTCGTTAACCCAAAAAGTGCTCAGCGCGCCTAAAGATGTTTTCACTTCCAAAAATGGTATGCCAAAAACGAGTGTGTCTCACGGCTGCTCACCATGCTCTCACCATTTCAGCGATATCAGACTGATTGATGCTGTCTGGCGCTGTTTTACAAATGAACCTTTCAAAAGAAGGTTTTTCAATTTGTTGGTTGCTTCCCGTGGGTACTCTTAGAAAAGGTGTTTGTTTCTCAGTAGCAAAATTTCAACAATTTGATAAAATACATTTATTTTGCATAGAATAGACCTCATTAGTTCAAGGTATACCTCTGATACCAAAATTGTGGGCTTAAATCAATATCTAGGTGTGTTAATTCTATTAAGTTTAAGTTTGTGTGTTAATGTTATATCTTTGGAGGATATAATGGTGACAATTAAAGTCCCAAGAATCGCAAATACATTTATTGTAATAAAAATGATGTTACAAAACGGTGGTTTGGTGGTGGTTGGTGGTTTGGAAATGATTTCTGATTACTGATTCCTGGTTCATAGGCTGGTTCTTAGGCAAGTGAAGTATAGAAGATAAGAAGTTGCGCCTACATGTGTATAAAATTAATAGCGCCTGCATGTGCATTCGGTTTCAACATATTAGAAATCATATTCGAGACATCCAAGTTGTGGTTTTATAACGCCAAACAAAATCAAATCCTAATTACAACTTATTCACCAGGGCCACACAATCAATCAACGGTACCCGACTGAGCTAAACCCAGGGCTGTCCCGAGGGGGGTCGATGAAGGCACAGCACTCGGTGATTGACTTAGCTCCTGGCAGAGAAGACACGTCAAAGGTGCAGGAAAGGTGCCAGCACTACCGGCAGTCTTCCAAAGACCGGACAGAACTTGAAGGCATGCTGGGGCCAGTGAGTTTATGTCTTAATTTTCGAATTCTTTATTGTACACTAGTTATAGTGCACAGTGATTTGATAGTTCATTTTAAAAGGTGAGCATTTCTTAGCTGGTTTTTTTACAACTAACATTCGACTGACAGAAAAGATCACGTTAAACCCCTACCCTTTACACCTTTTACATAGGACCAGCCACCCTTTACATAGGACCAGATTAATTTCTTACTTTTCAAGAAAACTCTTTCTTGTCTCATTTATTTCAAACTGGCTGCCGCCCGCGGCTTTGCTCGCATAAAAATGTATGTTGTGTGTTATTTCAGGATATGCACTATATGTGTGCCAAATTTCATACAAATCCCTTCAGCCTCTTTTGCCTAATTACAAACATATAGACTTTCACATTTATAATCTATTAGCTGCGCCCCGCGGTGTTACCCGCGTTTTAACAGTAGCCTATGTGTTAATCCAGAGTGTCAGCTTCCTGCGTACCAAAGTTTATCAAAATTGGTCCAGCCGTTTGCGTGTGAAGAAGTAACAAACATACACACACACACACATTCACAAACTTTCGCCTTTATAGTATTAGTGTGATACACATAATGAAATCGTAGACTTGCCCTGTCTGTACATTGAATATTTTCGCATAAAAATAACAGAGAAACGTTTGGAAAAAAATATAGAACACAAAAATGCAAATTTTGAATTTTTTGTCTGTTTATCTGTTTGTATGGTTGTTTGTGGCAGCATCACGCAAAAACCACTGATTGGATTCAAAATCTAGGTCCTTAAGTAATATCCCGAGTAACATTTAGCGTTTATTTCATCTATTATATTTATTTAACTTTAGTAAGAAACTGGATACAGTGCTAAGAGTCGCGCTGACTCAGTCCTGCACACATCACGTAAAAAGTACATTAGACAACTTAGTTTTTGGTTCACAAAAAAAGGTAGAATTAAAGTGTTCTAGAAGAAAATAATTTTCATTACGGGATACAGCGCCATCTATTGAGCAAAGCTATCGATCAATTCGGATTGACATCTCGTCATCTTCTTGTCGTTAATCCAGTAATTATTATTTGGAGTCAGCGCTTGTCCTCTTTGCTTTTTATCTCATTCATTGTCCTGTCAGTTGATTCACACAAAATTGATCTTTTTCCGATAATAAAACTCGAAAAGCATATTATGCTTTTCGAGTTTATTTGGATGGGTTGTTTACTGCATCCATAGACTATTTTACTTACATTAGTAAGTTAATGGTGCACGCGATCTACATGAAGGTATTTCTTCTTATTGGGGATTTTTGTTCTTATTGTGCTTTATGGTAAAACACTGAAGTTATTTGCGATAAACAGTGAAACTACAGGATAAACTGCAGGGTTGGTTACACCGGACACAGACTACTATTATTTTATTTCATATCTCTTATCTACCAGGAGAGGTGAAGGAATCTAAGCTCAGCACAAAGCGTATGGACTTCCAAAGACCTAACGTGTTTTCCGAGGCACGAAGGAGTATTAGTATGTTAATATGGTCACCAATCTACAGACCGACCTCGGCAAGCGTAGCTTAACTTTGAAGATCGACCCGTGTGGCTGCAATTATTAAGCCACGAGCTCCTTATTCTTCATTCAGTACTAAATATCGATTTTTGAAAACGATTTTCATTGATGAATAAGCCAATGTTACTCGAAGTTAGGCCCAACTAGCAACCCTAAACTGTTTTAACCTAAAATGGAAAAAAAAGAATTGAAGAAGTGCATATAAAAGTAAATTGTTTTTTTTTTGGGTTACTGCTTCGTATCACTACATATTATAAAAAAGTCCCTGGTCGCGTCTGTCTGTCTGTCTGTCTGTTCGCGGTAAACTCAAAAACGTCTGAACGGATTTTCATGCGATTTTCTCCAATAGATGTGGTTATTCATGAGGAAGGTTTAGGTGTATAATTCGTCCCAAAATTCTTACGGGAACCGGGAAAATGGGATATGCGCAAACGAAGTCGCTGGCAAAAGCTATTTGTTAATAAATCATTGATAGTTACCTCGAAACTAGACATACCTGGGCTGACCGCTACGAATAATAATATTCGTAGGCTGGTCGGCATTTGAAACGGAAGAGGTGATACGGTCAGTGTCCTGCATTACCTTCTTACTATTTTCTTAATTCTGAGAGGGGTCAGGTTATACAAGGTTCTGTACCTACGTACATTTTTTTCTGACATCCACGCGAACGAAGACGCGGGTACAGCTAGTATTATATTATTAGTAGGATTTCTTGTACTTGTTTCGGACCCAAACGATCCGCTTGGTGATGAGTTCCATCACAGATGAGAGCACGTTATGTACCTTCTTTCAAGGTTGCCTGTTGATAGACATAAAGATAGACGTAATAGTAACCGTAAACAATAACGGAGATTAAAATATTTGTGTTTTTCTAGTCATCGAATCCGGGACCTTCGACGCGACAGCTGATAGATCTGTCAAGAGATTCTGTACGTCCGGAAATAGTCGTAGAACAAAGTTACAATAATTTACCAGGTATACACATGGCGAGGAAAATGAACAAAACAGGTAAATTTCGCCTTGGTTTATTCCCTTAACATGTGCTGGAAACATGTTTAGCGAAGCAAGCTTTTCAGTAAGAGACGATATTTTTGTCAAGCTAATGCTGCATCCACGATAAATGAACTGAGCTCGAGCGGACCATAAGGCGTTGTACTCATACAAAGCAATCGTCGTGGTATTTTGTTCGACAACCTTGCCGATGTTTTCAGTTATTTTTTTTGAGGATGGGAAATCATCAAATGACTTCTTCCGCTCTGGATGGAGCGGAAGGGCGTGTCAGACTTTTACTGACTAAAACCCATCCGTTTTTCTTCTAAAGCCCTTCGCGTTCCAGGGCCGCGGTGACTCTTTCGAACAAATTCCGCAACCCTGGCAGGCTCTGGCCCCAGCGGGCCCCGTCTTCTATGCTGACATATCTTTGAGGTCAGCGAGCCACCCAACGCTCGCCGTCCGCAGGCCCGCGCCTACGGTGGCCGGGGATCGCCCTGCGACTCCTGTAGCGGTGGTTGGGGCGAAGACCTTGCCTTCCCTCGCGCAACCCGCCTCTTCCTTCGCCAGCATTATTGCTTCGCAGAAGGAGGTGACCGCTTCCCAAGCCTCCTCGCTCCGGACCATGGATTTAACCAGGACTAGACCGAGAGATCGCCACCGCCGATCGCCTCGACGAGGGCACGGCGGTGCTCAGCCCAAGCAGGGCAGACCTCCACCGCCGATCGCCTCGACGAGGGCACGGCGGTGCTCAGCCCAAGCAGGGCAGACCTCCACCGTATGCTCCACCGTGTACTCCGGGCGATCCTCACAGTGCTGACACCCGGGCGTGTCCTCCCGCTTAATCCGAAACCGGTACCTTCTGAAACAGCCGTGTCCGGTAACCTGCGTCAGGTGGAAGTTGAGGACGCCGTGGCGCCTCTCCAACCACTCCCCAAAGAGAAGCCTTACCTCCGCAATTGTGGCGTACCCACCAGTTGTCTTACCAAACAAATATAATCGAACCGATCGCGTATTCGCGCGCGAGTACGATGCTAAAGGGCAGCGTGAATTTGCGGGGTGAAAAGTGCTCATTCAAGGCCTGAAGTCTGTCTGCTTGGCTCGCCTGGTGCCGACACACATTTATTTTTCCAGTGTTACTTGTTGTGGAACCCAGTTATTATATCTCGTATCACTAATCAAGGCACGCTAACGTACGTGACCTCTGAATGGGAAATCATCAAATAACTTCTCCCGCTTTGGCCGAAGCGGGAGGGAGTGTCAGACTCTTACTGACTAAAACCCAACCGTGTTCCTTCAAATGCCCTTTGCGTTCCAGGGCCCATCATTAAAGCACATCGAAATTTAGAAAAGTTCCGAAATAAGCGATGAACCTAGAAATTACTATGCGACACTATAAAAAGCCTATTATTTTGTAAAACTCGATGTGCTGTTTTAACGGCCACGTATGACACATTTTTTAAAGAGTATGCCTGGGTTTTATTATATTAGGACACGCCGTAGTCTACGGCCCTAACAGGAAGTGAACATCGCACGAATACGCGATCGACGCGCTCATTTGTTCGGCAAAAGCAGAAGGTGGCTTCTGCCGGCGCGAGGTCGCGTTCGTGTTTCAACATGATGATCGCTTTCTATTAGCACGACGCCAGGCTTCAACACCTTTCTATTGCCTTCGCTGGCTATGATTTTGGCATAACGTAATAACGAATATATTCATTTTTTCCAGGTCGCGTCGCTTGAAAGACACGTTACAAACCAGTGCAGTGAACTAGTGTCGTGCTTGAAATAATTTGCTATTCCTAATTTATTTACCTTTTTATTTTTACCATTTTATTTTTTACAATTATACTTGTAGTATTTTTATAATTTTTGCTGTTTATCTTTTGATATTAATATTACGATATAAACTTCTAAGTAGTAGCCCGTAGTCTAATTTATGCCTGAGGTGAAAAACATCTATACTACTAAAACTATAGGACTAAAACATCATGAACGGGTACAATGTGGGCTCACTAAATTCAACTCCTGTACTGGACAAAGGTCTCCCCAACAACATCGCCACAATGATATGTCTGTCTACTTTTCGAGCTCGTTCGCCTTCGTTCACCTAGATCAGGCCAACCTAATACAAAATAATTAATCATCGTGCGAATACGCGATTGTCTCGTTAATTTGTTCGGATTTAGACTTTGAGAAGGCCTAAGACTCGGTGCCTCATACATGGCTCATAAGGAGGCAAGAATTTTATTAAAAAAATGCAACACTTCGCACCTTGCTGATGTCGTGTATGGGGCAAAAGAGGATGGTCCTATTCGCTTTCCAGGATGTTGACAGGGGATATCGAACCATTAAGGATCGAGGTAGGAGTATTTCGGGGTGATAGTATGAGTCCGCTTTGGTTTTGCTTGGCCATGAAGCCTCTAAGCACATTCGTGAAGAAATCAAATGTTATCGGTTGAATAGTGGTCATGTGCCACGACACGATGATATTTTCCGTACAAATGAATGCGTCGATAGCGAATTACCACTTCATCCATGAGGGTTAAGAAAATTTCTAGTAATACTACTGATATACATACATACCATGGTTCACAGAACACATGAGTGTTGAATGTTACATTTACAAAACTGCGTTAACGTAAGATAAGAGCTTTTATATCAGTATAACCGAATGCAGCAGAGTACTTGTATAGAGGGACTGCCTGTCGGACCTCCAATACCCAGTACCTGAGTAACATAAGATTTTCTGACATTAAAGGCTGTCAAAGATCTACAAATAACAGCACCGACCAAAAAGCTCATCGCGCTCTCCGAGGCACGGAGGAGTCACGGTACGAGTATGTCACCTATCCACAGACTGACCTCGGCAATCGTGCGGCCGTTACTGTTCACTCACCAGCACCTCATGTTGAAATAAAGAGGCAAACTCAGGAGCATAAAGGACAAGACAAAGATTTAGTCAACGGTGTCAATAAAAACTCAAAAAGCTCATTGTGAAATTTATATTTACTTATTTGTATACAGCTTGTGTAATTTGTGTCAAATAAAATAAAAAAGTAATTGATGGATTGTTTTGGCCTTCGTTAGCAATGGGTAGTCGTTGTAGATTTCCTCGGCCCGGCGAGGCGTCGGCTCGCTGCGCAGTATGGTGTGTGTACATATGTGTGTGAGCTGTTACTCGTGAAGTCATCACATCTTGTACATGATGCCATGATCTGGTGGTCGGTCTTCACGCGCCTGTCGCCCCGTCGCTGTTCAGCGTTGTATGTGTTAGTACGAGCTGTTACTCGTGACATCATCACATCTTGTCGTACATGATGCCAAGATCTGGTGGTCGGTCTTCACGCGCCTGTCGCCCCGTTGCTGCTCAGCATTGTATGTGTTAGTATGAGCTGTTACTCGTGACATCATCACATCTTGTCGTACATGATGCGCATGATCTGGTGGTCGGTCTTCACGCGCCGGTCGAAGCGGTGCATGTCGCCCCGGCGCTGCGCCGCGCGCTCGGCGTCATGCAGCATGTACTCACGGATGCCGCACGGGCAGCAAACGCCGCACTGGCAGAAAGCACAGCATGCCTGCACGGCACCCCACGCTCCTGACATGAGATGACAACAATTAAAGTCGTCCGGATTTTTTTTTTTATGTCGGGGACATCCTCCACCCTGGGGCGGGCGGAGGGGTCTCCCACCTATGCCGGGGATCGCGGGAACGTATGCGACTTCCGTATGCCCTC
>NDFZ01004613.1:5646-29914 GCA_002192655.3 Mamestra configurata | reverse complement strand
TCCGCAATCCCCGGCTGGTGCCGGCCCGCCTCTGCGGGCCACCTCGCGTCGGCGAGGGGAGTGAGGTGTTTAACTCCCCTCGCTACGTCAAAGAGGGGCGCACGGGAACACCACGCGCCGCCACCTCGGGTCCGGATGAATGGGGGGCGACGGACATCCCCAAGTCCGCCGCCCCTGGACCCAGTTAGGGGGGCCGGAAGAGGGCAGCGTATGCCCTCCTCCGACGCCCGATGCGCCTGCTGCGGGCAGGGAGAGCGGTTGTGATCTCCCTCTCCCTTTCCGCAGCCTCCTTCTGCGCGATAACTGTCTCGCAGAAGGAGACCACCGCGTCCCAGGACTCCTCACCGCCGACCATAGCATGGACTACGGCCGGCAGCGAGAGGTCACCGCCTACCACAGAGATGAGGGCACGGCGCGGCTCCTCCCAAGCGGCACACTCTGCCAGCGTATGCCGCGCCGTGTCCTCCCGACAGTCGACGCAGTGGTGACACCGAGCATCCGGCTCCCTGCCTACGCGGCACAGGAACCTCCCGAAGCAGCCATGCCTCGGGAGGACCTGCGCCGCACGAAACGACAGGGAGCCGTGCCTTCTTCCGAGCCAGAGGTCGAGCACCGGCCGGGTGGCCTCGATGGTGATGAGGCCTGCGGAAGGGCTCTTCTGCGGCTTCCGCAGAACAGTGATGGTGCTGGCCGTCAGGTCAGCCGCCCAGATCGGGGGAGTCGTCCGGACCTATCTCATCCATGGCGGCCGATCTCAACGGAGACTAGCCATCGGCGCGGGCCATATTTTGACATAGATGCTCGCCCTCGACTCGACCAGAGAGAGACCTGGCGGAAGACCAACGTGCCAATCGTCTTTGTAGCTTCATCACACTATTGACGGGCCCCCACAACGCGTTTTTGCCATTTATTGTTATAATTATAAATAACTAGCTCTTGCCCGCGCTTCGCACTCGCACCCCTCTCAGAATTAAGAAAATAGTAAGAAGGTAATGCAGGACACTGACCGTATCACCTCTTCCGTTTCAAATGCCGACCAGCCTACGAATATTATTATTCGTAGCGGTCAGCCCAGGTATGTCTAGTTTCGAGGTAACTATCAATGATTTATTAACAAATAGCTTTTGCCCGTGACTTTGTTTGCGCATATCCCATTTTCCCGGTTCCCGTAAGAATTTCGGGACGATTTATACACCTAAACCTTCCTCATGAATAACCCCATCCATTGGTGAAAACCGCATGAAAATCGGTACAGCAGTTTTTGAGTTTATCGCGAACAGACAGACGCGGCGGAGGACTTCGTTTTATTATATGTAGTGATAGGTAATCTTGTAAAAAGTTCAACTCGCCGAAAATATATTTTTTCGAATTTTTTGCAAGCTAGTTTTGCAAGGATCTGGCAAAGTTAAAGACCCGACTTAATGATGTGGCTAATTTAGTTAGTATACTCTTTAAATATTCAATTTTAAAGTATAGAAATGTTAGATTGCTGCAAGGATATTTTTTTGCAAAAAAAAACAATCGTGTCTTTGAAAATATAGGGGTTGATTTAGCCCCGCCACTCCCCAGCCAGGTCTGCAGTTCTGAGTTAGGGTATTTTAGGACAAGTTTTCAGCAGCCACTAATACGTACCCAAAAATGTTTACCAGCTCTCGGAATATTATCTCCGAAATTTATGTAATTTATAAATTTATGAGCTACATTTTCCAAAAAAATAAATATAGTATATCTTTACTTATAGATAGCAGGAAAGTAGAACTCAGAACCTATGAGTAGTAAATATATACAAAAAATAATGTAAAAAAAATATTATTCGTACGGAATCCTTTTACGCGCTAGTCACGTTTGCATGCGTTGCACTCGGCCGGTTTTTTTTTTCGCTTTGCATTGAGCGAACTTTATGTATACGTATAGTGGAAAATGTATCCCATATAATCTGACAGAGTGAAGTAAGATCGAGGGCAGTGGTGAAGACAATGTAAGCTGAACCATTTAAAATACATTGAAATAACCTCAAGAACGAACCAAAATGAAAATCAACGCGAATAAAAATCACAAAAAAAAAAGAATTGAAGAATTTTCATCGTTTCCGCTTAACAATGAAAAAAAATCGTTATAAAGTAAA
Organism: Mamestra configurata; assembly: GCA_002192655.3. NCBI lineage: Eukaryota > Metazoa > Arthropoda > Insecta > Lepidoptera > Noctuidae > Mamestra > Mamestra configurata. The sequence goes on along the minus strand of NDFZ01004613.1, from coordinate 27,789 downwards.
CATTTAATACGGAAATAAATAATCCCAACCAGATTATTTTAACCTATCATATGCGTTTTCTAGGTGGGTCTGGAGGTGCGCGCGTCTGGATCGCCGCGCACTTGCAGACCTACTGACGTACGGCAGCGTGCGGCGGTACCAGCGGTTTGGTGAAGCGGCGCAGGGGGAGTGCTCAATCAAAAGTAATTTTGCGTCAAGCAGCATCCAATAAAATCAAAATGAACGACTCTGAAGATCACATTAAAGACTTTCTGTTTTGGAAATCTGAAAGTGTGTGTTATATGTCCTGCACTGGCAACAGTCGGGATTTTTTCTCCCAATTGTCATCAGTGGGGACAAAGTCGGCGGGGAAATGGGAATAGATGCTTTTTTGCCACTGTTAACCAATGAGGATGCCAGGAGGAAGACGGGAGCTAAACCGTCTGTAACTTTTCACAAATATTCTCAAGGTCCTCTCAACATGCCGCCTCTGCTCAGTTATCAACGTTTTGAACTGTATATGGTTGCTCAAAAACCGTGCTAGCTCCCCCTCGATATACTCGTACTTCAAAGATAGGACCACCTATTAAATGTTAAAAGTCTCCAAGACCCAAGTTTCAAGAACAGCAGAGCGCTTCTGTAAAACTCTTGCCGTGTAAACTAAGGTGAAGTGAACATGAAGTGACACTGTGTTCACTTAATGCTCACACCACCTAGCTTCATACGCTGAGATGTTGACAGAATAGACCGGCAGATCAACAGCTAAGACCCTCCTCTTCTTACCAATATCCTGAGCCATGTGCGCATACTGCACGTAGGGCGTGTCCACGGTGTCGTCAATGGGAGCCTGGCAGATCCGCACCACCTTGGGCTTGTGGATCTTGTAGCGCTCGTTCACAGTTATCCGGCGAGTGCGACTGAACAGAGGGCAGGGGCCATTGGGGTAGATTTTCTGAATCAAAGGAGTACACAAGTTAGTACAGAACTGAGTATGTGAAAATAGCCCAATTTTTCTTTATAAAGAAAAAGTAGCGCCGTATAGTTGGTCCTGAACTTCTCACATCCTGCGGACTTCCACGCTCTTCACCGGGTCATCCACCTTGCATGGCCGACATTATACCTTTTAGTGGTGGTCAGCGAAAATACGACGTCATAACTATTTCTTTATTTAGTTACGGAAATATTTTTTAAGGCACTTAATCAGTGTACCGTTGGCCATCTTCTAAAGCAGGGCGGGAGTGGTTTCCTCTCAAGCAGCAGTTCTGCTGACGTGTTCTGGATCTTGCCCTTCCACTCACGTCTTCGACTCTTGCAGACTGGACGGCATCTGCAGGGCATTGATGTGGTTATGAAGGAAGGGGTCGGTATGTGATGGCAGACGAATCGATTGAGTTTGAGCCAAAATATATTTGTATATCTAATTTAGTTAGGGATCATTTAATTCATTTTAAACTAACTACACAGTTTTATAAGCGGCCTTAGATAAATTAATCTAAGTCTGTGGCATGGCAACACTATGGCCTTTGTTTTTTTTTGTGTCGTCAAATGACATAATGAGCGATACACGAGACGAGGTAATGTTAGTTTTGTTGATAATATTGTATTAGCTACAATATTAATGAAAACATTGTTGATAATATTGTAGCTAAGCTATTTAGTAAATTTGTGTGCCTCTTTAAAAAATATTCATCATTTCAAACGAGTTTGAAGCGTATCGGCAGGATTAGTCCACACTGGAAGGAAGAAATAGGCCTTTGCCCTGCTGTGGGGAAGACAGACTGAAAACAAATATTAATAAATACTTGAATATACAACGTGTAACAGAATAAATGCAATTCCTGAAAAGCGGGCATTGTACCAGGGGGTATCTACAATGCCCGCTTCCCCGCTAGGGATTGTTGTTCATTATGAACAACAGAAATCGCGAAAAAAAATCGTCTGCCCCATACATTTCTGTGCGCATAACTCGACAAAATGTACTGAACAGCTGATTATCTTTTCGCGATTTCGGTTTGGTCCCATTGTAAAAGCTGTTCATGATTACCTACAATGACCCCTTTCCAGGTATAGCGTTTTTTCAGTGACACGCTGTTGACTAGGTATTACTTCAATAAATAACTAAATACTCACTTGCACACCTGGTGTTCAGTTTCTTTGGGATCCCGCTTAATTTTCGGTAACTGTAGCATTTCTGATCACTGTTTTTAGAAACTTGAAAAGAAATTACTTATTGAATTGGAAAAAATTTTACTCATAAATTGAGTACTATTTTTTCCAAATAATAAAATTAAAAGACATTTATTTTGACTTTGCGTTTGGTTGGTTTTTTTTTTTATAATCGTATAATCCATTGACATAGATAAAATACGAACTCTTTTCAATGGCTCTACTTTATTTAGTGTTTAAAAAAAACCATTTTTACATTAAAAAAAACTCAAGGAAGTAGGTCTATAGAACGTGCCATCTTCACGAGTGCCCTACGACTAGCTTTTGCCCGCGACTTCGTCTGCGCATATCCCGCGAATTTCCGTATAGCCTATAGCCCTCCTCATGAATGAGGCTATCAAATTCAAAAACAATTTTCCATATCCGACTGGTAGTTCCAGAGATTAGCGCGTTCAAACAAACAACCTCTTCAGCTTTATTATATAAGTATAATGTAACACCAGCGACTCACGCTAGTGTTACTTATTAATATTATTATAAATAAAACTATATTGGAGATTTGAACTTTAAAATATATGAGGCGTCTGCCTTCAAAGAAAGGTACCGGAGTCACAGATAAAAACAAAACATATTTTAACATTCCTATTTCAAATTCTTTTAGTTTTCACCAGACGCTTCCAAAGGCTACCTTGTCTGCCAGAGACCTGCAGACAAGGATATCCTCTTCACAATAGGTACATAGATAAGTATAGATTACATTTTTAATACCAGATAACATAAAGCGAGTCAAAACGTCACAAGACCATTCTGCTAATATCATTTACAAAAGCTCGAATTAAAAAAGACGATACCATCCAAACATCAACTCATTATAATTAAAAGGGCCTTCGTAATAAATACTTCCTCTTTAAATGCAAACAGAAAGGCATTTGTTATCCCTTTAGCACAGTGGTTCCCAACCTGTGGTCCGCGGACCACTGGTGGTCCGCAAGGGCTAAGATATGGTCCGCGAAAGGTTAACAATTTCAATCTTTTCACTTCAAAAATTTCATTGATGCAAACTGATGACAATGCTCTTTAGTGGGTAGTTTTTATGCTACAATTTTAATATCCATATTGTTTAGGATATAAGTTTATTTAAAGATAAGTACAGTACAGTTTAATTTTCTTCTTGATTTCTGGTCCCTGCTAACAACAAATAAATCAAAGTGGTCCCGGATCAAATAAAGGGTGGGAACCACTGCAGTTTAGCACAAAGTCAAGTCTTCCTATAATAAGTAAAGTGTTGTTCAAAGCAACACCGAATTCGTAATTAAAAAGTTTTAATTCTCTCCGTTTTAAATTATTGTTACTACGGCGTATTACCAAGTTTCAGAACTCTGTTTTCACTTTCAGAATTTCATCGGAAAATTGGATGGTCTTCAATCGGCGCGGACTTTTAAATTTTTCAATGGAATGGCTTAAGTGAAATGAGTTTTTTCATCCTCGGTTCTCGATAATAAATAATCTTAAGTGCTTTCAATATTAATTATTTCGAACAAGGTACAATGGGGACCATTTTCAATGGAAAGCTGAAACATGACTGTGTTATTTTTCTTACGAAAGCACGTGTCATATAATCAATTCCGCAAACTCGACACACGTGCAGAGTTCGTAGAAAATCAACGGAATAACGTCGTATAACTAAACGGAATATTGTGACATAAATACCCGGTTGCCATTTTGTTTTTGTTGTTTCAAAAGCGAGGCGCACGATTAAATGTATTTATTTATATGGAATATCTTAGTCCAGTTAAAAACGTATGTTATGACTCATTCAAAGAGTATTTCGATGAGACAAGCAAATAGAAAGGTTTAGAACGATACAGTGTCAGCCTTCTCGCATACCATGGTTTGTGAATTATAAATTAAGTAGAAATATTATAATTGTAGCAAATAGTCACTCAAGTTGATTCCCCTAATTGTGAAGAATGTGGTGTACTTGATGATGTGCATCACTTATTATTAGACTTTAATAAATATATAGGAGACAGGAAATAACGGTTACGTGAATTTAAGTTAAATATGATGGATGTTGGGAGTTTTTTGGTAATATTAGCAAATCCCCTTTCGTCTGCTGCTACTAACCTATTTAAAATGTTCACGCGTCACTGTTATCTTGTTACTTTTGCCCTTGATTAGCTTAGATTCATATTAATTATGTTGTTGTATTGCTTAGTTCTGACTCAACGGGGCTGACATGTGCCTAGTATAAAAGCCCCTAAAACACAAGATATAAAAAAAAAAAACATAATTTATATAAGGGTGGACTAGCTAGACTACACTTAAATAAAAAAACATTTTAGCAACATGGTGCCCTAAAGTGTCACGGTGCCGAGATATTTGGAGTTAAACATTTGACAACAAATGACTTGGTTCTTGGTAAAAAATAATAATTTCGTGCTTATTACTATATTGCGCTAACATTCTATAGACGTTTATGGAAGTCTGTATGGTTGAATACCCAAAAAATCCTTCTTAATGCTCACTCACCTACATCATAAAATGTAGCCTTGTGCAATATTCCATGTCCCTAGTCCCATGAGTATTGTCGGCTGTGCGTTGATATGTCAGTCAGTTTCCCTTTTTTAATATTATAAGTAAGATAATTATGGTATCCCTTCACGCAGACACATGGAGCTTCATTGTCATACCCTCATAGACTCTCGTGTTAATGAAATTCAATCTCTCATAAGTACACGCGGTAGTGGAAGCCGGTCTGCGGCGTTCCCGCCAATTTCCTACAATTATCGGGCGGGACTGCGGGAGCGCGGGAAATCAGGTTTGCGGTGGCCTCCGCCGGCGCCACCGTCGCACGAATGTCATTTGCGCGCGAGATCTCGAGTAGGACGCACGCTTTCCAGCTATCTTAATGCATTTAGTTAAGTATTGTCTTTTCTGGACTTTGTAGTCAAATAAATATCGTAATTTCACTTTAATTTTGAGTTTTACATTTTAGTGTAATATATTTGCTCACACTGCATAGACTTAGTAGAGTTACTTAAAAGCCGACCACGTTAAAGGTTACCTAGCTGGCTATGCTAGCTTGTTCGTAACAAAACTTTTTGTTAAAACCAGTATAGTAAGTAAAGGTCTCCATTTTTTTGTGCGAGCACATTTTGCTGAAGCCATCAGATAATTTTCCAATGCATTCCACACCTTTCTTAAAGAAATCCTTTACTGTCGGCTGCTTATTTGTGGAATGCTTTGCCAGTCCCAGTAAGACGGTCTAAAGATACGCCTCCATTGACTCGCGCCGGACGCATCGCACGCAACGGACTAATCGGATTGCCGATGGCATGCGTCCACTGTATTCGGATTTTTAATTTAGTTTCAAGTGTTTTCTTGTCGTGAATTGACGTCTTCAGTCATGGAGATTGATGAAGATATTATTATTATTAGTTGCTTGAAGCTTGGAAGATGAAAAATAACGTAAAACTAAACGAATTAATAGAATAGAATGTGGGTTCATGAAATAAATTTAGAGTTTTTGGACCAATATTTGGAGAGTACCATTTATTATTTGTTCCCGATTTCCTTCACGGTGAAGAACGATTTTTTAATTGCATTCACATTACAAGAGCTAAATTCATGAATCTATATGTTTTACTCAAACCCCATTTGTGTGACGTCACCGGCACGCCACGCATTTTTTGCTCATAAGTTCGGTGCGGTTGGCGCGGATAGTGGACGCAGTGCTATGTGAAATCATACAAAGCAAACTGAAATCCGTTGCGAGCCGTGCGTGCGGTGCGTCCGGTGCGGGCCAATGGACGCGTACCTTTAATCGTTACCTGTGTTCAAAAGGCTCGTGAAGGAACATTATATGTCGCTATGTTCTATCGATGTTCGGCATTTATTTATTTGAAAATATGTATTTATCTATGTATATAGTGTTATAATTAAGTATTGTCGCACCGATGTCAGCCCTATTTATTATTCCGAACCTGACCTACCCCGGTTGCGTCTTAGGTTAGGACATTAAAAAAATATATAAATTTTGTTCCGAACGTCCCTATCAAAACCCGAATTGCGATATAAATAGTTTTTCCCCTCTCCATTCTTTGAATAAAAAGTACCTATGTGTCAAATCAGAGTTTAATATTTACAATCATTATTTATTTAAACTTTATGAACAAGTAAAAAACTCTGTACAAAGGAAACATACTTACACATAAACAAAGTTATTAAGAAAAACGAATCCAACGAATTAACGCTGTGATAATTCTACCAGTTTCTTGCGAATGTGCTCACGTGCCTTCACCTTAAAGGAAAACCGACTTGTTGAACATCTTGATGTTCAGAAGGAGCGCATTCCACAGGAATTATAATATTAACAGAATCAATAATGTCCAGGCAATAACTGTCCATTCCAGGTTGCCTGGAAGAGATCGCGGAATGCGATAAGGCCGCCCTACGTACATGTGTATTAGTTTGTAGTTTTCTTTTAATGTTATTCTCTGTGTACAATTAAGTATATTAAATACACTTATTATACGTATAAATAAGTCTCAAAAAATTAATTTAACCATGCTGCTTTTTTAAAAACTTTGCATGAAAAACATCCTGTCCCATCTCATCAAGGACCAAAAAAAGAAATTCCAAAAAATAAAACATTATATTATACACCTACGACTAACAAAACATGTTCTATCTTCTACCACCGCCATCACAACCAAGACACGACAAAAAAATAAAACAAAAACCGGTGTCAGCTTCACAAAACTCACGAGTACAGCCAGTACGCCACAATACCTACACAAAAGAATCCCTTTCAAACCAAAACGTGATTATAAATACACGGTTTGGAACCCCGGGTGGGACAAAATACGGTAATTCTGGCTTCGGTTCACGCCAGCTACTCCCTAGAGCAGACTGGGTTACCGCACATCAATTTGCGCTGAAACAGATCAAACGCCTTTTCAAACTGCGTGTGTATTCTCTGGGAACTTGTTTACATGTTTACTAGCTGTAACCGCGACTTCTGCTGCGGTTTTGAATACAGGGGTTTAGGTAATAGTTTGAAATTGTTGAATTTGTGTCGTACCATTCGTAACTTTTGAGTTTATATTGCGGAACTACTTTGTTTTTATTTAAAAGCTTGAAGCGTATAGGTTAAGTTTAAAAATTAGAGACACAAAATGATGTTTTTAATTTTTTTATAGACACAATATTTAAAGCACTTTTACATAAATAGCACAATTTACGATTTAGGCATATTTTCTCCTGAAAACACAACAACACGAAAACGAATTAATGAAACAAACAAACCTATCAAACAATACTACAATGAAACATTGCCAACGACACAATACCTCACGTGAAGTCATTGAAATACGTAAATTAAACCTTTCCTGGAACGCAGATGGGAATGAAACCGACGACAAAGCCTCTTTGTCCTACCCCGGGAGGGTCCTACGAAATAACTCACAAAAGAGATTCAATCACAAGTCTTATTACTTAAGTACTTCGATGGCATTTGATTGTTCGTCCTGCAGATTATTGCGATTGATGTTTATCAGACTCGCGGTTCTGGGATTCTGGATGTACGAGTACCTATATCACTATCACTACATATTATATAACAAACGCCGCGTCTGTCTGTCTGTCCGTACGCAATAATCTCAAAAAACACCGAACGGATTTTCATACGGTCTCACCAATGGATAGAGTGAATCATAGGGAGTGTTCAGGGGAACATTTCATTAAGGTTTTGTGTAAGTTGACTGTTAAGTGACGATGATCGTTGCCAAACTATGCCATGCGAAGCCATGGTGGGTTGCTAGTATATTATATGATATAATAACACGCTGCCCTATGCCTTGATATCATTTAAATATCAAGGCATATGGCAGTGTATCAGTCAAGTTCGCAAAGCACAAGAAAGACCCACCGGCCGTGCGTTACATTACGCGAACCATTTTGGAGAACTTTCGATCCCTCCATAACTTTTCGTTATTTGACCTACATGCTTGCAATTTTGTATCTTTCAAAAAATCTTATTAACAGTCAGAACAGCAGAGCCTTAGGTCGCAACGGTCATTGGATGGGTAATTTATAGAAGTTAGGAAGTAGGTGGTCATGCAGGTAGTAGAAACACCGATGATCCGATTGAGTTACTATGTGATGTTCCTTCCTATGTCCTTGAGATTACACAATTATTTAATACAAACTTGCATCATAGCACAGATGTGACCATTGGTTTTTTTGTACTACAACTTCGAATGAAGATGGAACTCGCTTTCTTAAAATATCAATGGCAAAATCAGAGTTCAACCTTTTTAGAAATAACCTCTGCTTTGACCGCTTTGTTACTTTTTCACAATCTATGACACTGACCTTTGATGCTTCTTGTCAAAATAACATGTCTGACGAGAAATGTATGTGCATTCTTTTGCGTACACTTATCTAGTTATATTCGTGTCAATAATACATGAAGTTCTACCCTTTATTACAGTGTTAGACCAAGGTATAATTCCGCTAGTACGAGAGTCAATAGGTATACAATTTTTTATTGACATTGAAAACAGTCATCATCTGGGTACATGCAGAGTTACCTCGAGACCAAAAATGTGTTGTTTAGCTGACGAGGAATACAAAGACTGTAGTTTAGATACTATTCAAGGCGACATCGTGGAATTGATTAAGCCTAACCACAGAGAAACATTAATTCATGTATACCCAACCCTATATCATTATGATCAAATTGGGTACTGTGATTTTATCATCAACTTCAAATGTAGCCACACACGAAGGTCCAGACAGTTGGCTATTAATATACCTTTCAATACACTATTAGAAAATAAAAAGAAAGCCCAGCATCTAAAGGCGTACGCTAATGTGAAAGGCAGTGACTGCGCCTCTCTTGATGAAGACTCTCTACGCAAATGTGAACCAGTCAATTGTGATTTAAAATACTCTGGCAGAAGACCGTACTATGAAGGTAGACGTGATAAGTGTATGAGTGCACCAGTATGCGAGACAGATATTATAAAGCAGCTTCCAGACATAGTATATGTACCTGCAAGTAATATCTGTAGAGACCTCGCCCATCCAATAACTATTACTGACATTTATGCAATCAACACTGGCTTAGGTGTTGTTACTGAGTCAACAAAATCAGCTCCCTATGATTTTAAGATAATTTTAAAATCTAACTGCTCAACTATATCCGAAAATATGGAAATGCTTAGGGATATGATGTTTGGAAAACTGTGCGTGCTCAATGGAGACACGTCAGACTACAGAGCATGTTGTGTGCATGCGATAATCTCGATTATACTTTACATCATCGCTATAAGTGGCATAGTACTATCGCTCGTCTGTTGCCTACAATCCACAGTGTGGTGCTTCAAAAAGTGGTCAAGAGGAGAGCTCAAACCAACTTTGATGAATTGGAGATCAGGTAAGAATAGGGATGAACAGCCACTGTATGAGAATTCACGGATCGATAGAGGCGTGACGGACAATTTGCTAAAAGAAGTAATCGTGCGAGACCTGCCGATAGAGATGAGAGGCAGTGTGGTGGACATCTGCCAGAGAATCGATCAGGAAATAAAGCAAAAGAAGAGGTACAGAGTGCTGGACCTCGGTAGTCATGTCAACTTTGAAGAAGCTGACAGTCAGACATCTGAAACGTCTTCTGAAAACTCTTTACCCGTCGATCATGATACAGCAAAACTGATAAAATAAATATGAACGAAAAGCATGAATTTTGTTTCTGTGAATATTTAAAAAATCTCAGATTCATAAGACTGTTGCAAAAGCATTGGAATAAAATCTATACTAATATAATAAAGCTAAAAACAGAGAGCTCTTTTTGTATATGATAGCAACATTCATAAGAAAGGCTATAGGCTATTAGGGAACGGAAAAAAATGGGATATGCGCGTATGAGCAAAAGCTAGTAAAATATAAAAATAAACATAGAGGATTTTTATTAAATATTAAAAAAAAACATTTATACACATAATTAGCTTTTGTCACACAACTAACAAACCGTTGCATTAGCATAACTTGGGACTGACTAGCATAGCATTTATTATAACCCAACAAAATAAACTGAATCTACAGTTCGTCTTTTTTGTTTTCTTCTTTTAGGTAATCTTCTTTAATGAAGTCTGCGGCCCTTTCGGCAATCATCATAACTGCGGCATTAGTGTTGACACTGGGTATCGTAGGCATCACGCTGGCGTCTACCACCCTCAGGTTCTTCACTCCATACACTTTAAGTCTACTATCCACTACTGCCGTAGAGTCTTTCACCTTCCCCATCTTAACTGTACCCACGGGATGGTACACGTGGAACGTTACAGTTCTAGCCATACATTCCCAATAGTCTTCACTTTCAAACTCAAAGTCATCACAACCTTCGAAATTAATCCTTTTTATTTCAGCTTTCATGTTTTTAAATGTCGGAGTGTTGACGATCTCCATTACTTTCTTAACACCTTTCACAAAAGTATCCATGTCCCGTGTATCATTAAAGTACTTTGTGAAAATCTTAGGGTGCTCCATGGCATTCTTTCCGCGTATCTCAATATAGCCCCTCGAGTGTGGCCTGCAGAGAGCGACGAAGAATATAAACAGTTCTTTCTCTTTGTTAAATTCTGTGAACTGATTACAGATGCTGTCTTTAAATGACCAGGAATCTTTACAAACAGAGTTTACGTATGAAGTGTTTGGCAAAAAGTAGTTATGATCAATTTGGACGTCTGGTAGGGATTTGTCGCCAGATACGGATAAGAAAGCATTAACATTAGGCTGATCATAGTTTGTAGTGAGTGGTCCGGATTGGTCAACTAAGTACTCTGCAGCAGCTTTCTGCCAAAATTCGTCTCCCCTTCTTTCAGCTCCTGTGTCTACTATTACCGGAATAGGTATCCGCACATGGTCTTGGAGATTCTTTCCAACATCTAAGTCGCTGACTACACCAATATCCTTCTCTTTAAGAAGTGCTCGAGGACCAATGCCTGACAACATAAGTAGTTTGGGAGTATTCACTGCTCCAGCACTTACTATGACCTCTTTTGTTGCAAAGTACGATTCCACGTCACCATATAAAAGTGAAAGTCTGACTCCGATAACGGTTTTGTTCTTTTTATCAATTTCTAACTTGTTAACGTAAGCGTACTTCATAACTTTCAAGTTTTTGCGTTCCCTGACAGGATTCAAGAAAGCTGTAACAGTGCTTACTCTGCGGCCCTTGTGGATTCCACCTCTTAGTTTTCCGACACCCAACTGCGTAGGGCCATTCAGGTCATCCAAGTATGTTAATCCCAATTCTTTGTAACCTTCGGTCAGTTTTTCAGCGATGCCTGCGTGGGTAAAGTTCAACTGGTCTATAACAAACTCTCCTTCTGTTCCGTGTTCTTTTCTTAGTTCTGGGTTGTTAAGAATGAAAGGGTCTACCATTTTTTCGCTCTTTTTAAAGTATTCTTTTAATGTAGGCCAGTCCCAGCCGTCGTCATCTTTGAGATGCCAAGGTTCGTAGTCTCCAGCACTGCCTCGCATGTGGAGATGACCGTTAATGGAACCGCTTCCTCCGAGGACCTTGCCTCTTGGCCAGAAGGATCGGTCGTCGACGCTGCCTTTGTTGGAGTTTTCATCTTGCTCGGTGTAATATTGGAATGTGTTTCGAGTTCTGTGCGTTGCGCTTGAGTAGTTGGGAATCTGGAAGTAAATTAAAACATTTCTTAGATATGTTTGACTAAGAGCTGGTTTAGGAATTGAGTATTCGAAGTGAAGAACTAAAAGCTAAAGTAGAGTTTGACATAAAGTCTATTTTAAATTCTTAATTCAGTAATCTAGGGTTAGTATTATAATTTTTGAGAAAGAGATCCCACAACATGATTACTATGTGTCACTGCAAGACAGTTAAATTAAGAATACCTTGATAATTTCAAGTAACTTCTATGCTCATTTTAAGAGCGTCTTCTCTAGCGATTATTCATAAGATTTAACATGGTACTCACAATGCTCTCCATAGGGGGATCTCCACCGGCTTCAATCAGCAGCACCTTCCACTCGGGTACTTCTGACAGCCTGCTGGCTAGCAAGGAACCGGCTGTCCCACCGCCGACTATGATGAAGTCAAACCTGTCGCCATCTGATAGGAAAATAGATTCTTATTATCAAAAGTAGCAAGCAAAATAACTTTATCTTCGATTTAGGCACGAGATGTTAAATCAGAATTACCATGCACTAACCCAGACGCCAGCCCGTCGGTTTTCGGTTGGCAATATTTCAGGCAGAGTGTGTCGAAATTGCACAATTCCGCCAAGCCCGTTCCAACATCGGACTACAAGACGTACGGCGATGCGCCATTGCATCGGTACATGATGGACATCCCACTCATTCGCACAGAACGTTTTGGGAATTCATTGGGCGTACAGCTAGGGATTGGAATTCCCTGCCGGGGTCTGTATTTCCTGATAGTTTTCGTGTCCTTGTTTCATGAGATAGTCGAAAACGCGAGCCTATTAAATACAGCAAATATTACTTTTCTATACTAGTAGTAAGTTCTTCACTCACTCGTAAGTCCATAAGAGTAGTCAGTCGGCCATGGCTCGGTGATGAGGCACTGAGCAGCAAGGAACTGCGTCACCAGCTTGGTGAAGGCAGTTCCAGCCGAACCCTGGCTGTACGCGTGGCACCCCACTGGTAGACACTTCATGGTTTCTGGAACAATTGGGAAATTAAGATCAGAGATCAGAAAATAATAGCAATTGCTTTACGTTCATGGGTTTACGTGGTACATGGCTTCGCGGGATACAACTCTACGACAGCATCGACACTAAAACATTTTAGTGCAAACATGGACGAGCTACGAGGTCATTAAGATGCTAAGAAACAGTCATAAAACAATTTAGTCCAAGCATGGACGAGCTACGAGGTCATTAAGATGCTAAGAAACAGTCATAAAACAATTTAGTCCAAGCATGGACGAGCTACGAGGTCATTAAGATGCTAAGAAACAGTCATAAAACAATTTAGTCCAAGCATGGACGAGCTACGAGGTCATTAAGATGCTAAGAAACAGTCATAAAACAATTTAGTCCAAGCATGGACGAGCTACGAGGTCATTAAGATGCTAAGAAACAGTCATAAAACAATTTAGTCCAAGCATGGACGAGCTACGAGGTCATTAAGATGCTAAGAAACAGTCATAAAACAATTTAGTCCAAGCATGGACGAGCTACGAGGTCATTAAGATGCTAAGAAACAGTCATAAAACAATTTAGTCCAAGCATGGACGAGCTACGAGGTCATTAAGATGCTAAGAAACAGTCATAAAACAATTTAGTCCAAGCATGGACGAGCTACGAGATTGTTAGATGCTAGGAAACAGTCCTAAAACATTTAAGTCCAAGCATGGACGAGCTACGAAGTCGTTAAGATGCTAGGAACGAGCCATTTCTTACAACATAAGTATAAATATAATTGTGGAACTTTGTTAGGAAGGATGGATGTTTGTTACTGTTTCACTCAAAAACTAATTAATGGATCAAGATGAAATTTGGCATACATATCGTACAAGTATCAACACACGTTACCGGGAATAACACATAGGAATATTTTTATAGGCGAATGACAAAAGCTAATACCTAATATTAGATTAATCCATCCATTCCAGGCCATAAAAGACAACCTAATGATAAATCTGCCTCCCCTCAGTAAGAATCCGGTGAATGCAGTACTACAAAAATATCAAACAACTTTCGGAATACTTAATACAACAAATAAAAAGTTGGTAACTTGAACATTAACATGTAAACAAACGAAGTTTAGATCGTCGATCGTTTGCCGGCCACTAGGAAACGTTCGCGATGAATAATTAAGTGTTTTACTTCAAAGGGACGCTGTAGTCTTTGAACAAAGTCAGAACCAAAACAATTAAACTTTAATTAGAGTTACAGGATTAGACCCCTGTAACTTTAGCCTTCAACTTAGGTTAGGTAAGAAAAATCTTGACTTGATCATTGTATAGTCGGTACCCTGAATTCCGTTGCAGACTTCGCTTTACTTTTAAAGCCCTTGGAAAGGCCTCATGGATGGCAACGGTCACATCTGGTGTTCCCTTGCACACTTGCGTCCAGGCTACAGGTGTACATATGACTGGTTTTGCCCGCGACTTCGTACGCGTATATCCCGTATTTTCCCGTTCCTGTATAGCCTTCCTCATGAATTTGGCTATCATATACAAAAATAATTTTCCAAATCCGACTGGTAGTTCCAGTGTTTAGCGAGTTCAAACAAATAAACTCTAGCTATAAGGCTATAGAAAAGCTATATACGATGGTCAGGCACTAGTCCGGGGCAACGTAAATTTATTTACGTTGCTCCGGACTAGTGCCTGACCATCGTACGCAGGTCTCATCCCTTAGCCCTACTAGTTAAGTGAGGTGTTAACTTCCCCATTACGTCTTCAAGAAGGGCTTAGAACACTATACACGCCGTCATCTCGGGTTCCAATTGATGGGTTGCCTTGCGACAGACATCCCCGAATCCCGGCCGCTTCCCCTTTCCGAAAAGAGAGCACGGCTAGTTCCTCCCATACGACACACTCAACCAGCGTATTCCTTGCCGGGTCCTTCGACCTTGCACAACAAAGTTAAGTTAGTTTAAGTTTATAAGTTAGTTCGTGCAGCTGACTGTGTAAAGTTCCCTCGATGCGAGCTATATCCCTCTTTGGGCTATGGGAACTATGCTTAAATTTCTTCGCTAACTTAGCTTAGGTGTTGGTCTGTAACAGGCTTTAAACAAAGTTAAAACCTTGAGGCACCCTAGCTAAATATTTACAGGTGCCTGTAGGTATTTCTCTCTATAATATTTGCTAACAAGCCTATGTGCCCACGTTGGTCGGTACAAGGTCTTCAGTTTGGTAAAACCCACAAAAAGAATTACAATTTGATAAAGAGACACAAATGAAAGATTAAAAATAAATCAGTATGAATGATAGCTTATCTAATTCATTGATAGATGTTAGTTATCGCACACCTTCTAATCGCTGTAAATACCCATGAAACCACGGAAAACCGTAAATACCCAGGAGGAAATGGTCGACCAGAGATTTCATACTTATATTATAAATACGAAAGTAATTCTGTCCTTGAGATACCTTTTCTCGTCTAAACGGCTTCACGAATTTGAATAAAACTTGGTACACGAGTAAACTATGTTCTGAATTAGGAAATAGATGCTCTTCATTCTGTACTAGTGGCCTGCCCCGGCTTCGCCCAGATATATATTTTTTTCAATTTTTTTTTTTTTAGACCCTTTCCCTGACAATAACATTAACATTACACAACAAAAAAAGATTTTACGAAATTGGTCCAGTCGCTCACGCGTGATGCCAGGACCAAGGGAAATAAGGATTCATTTTTATATAGATAGATAGATAAGATATAGATGTATGTTCCTACTACGAACATAAATATAAAATTTAAAAAATTAAATACTCCTTGGTTGTATAACCTATGAATGCAGACCTAGCGTAACGAGCGAGGCCAAAGATTATGAAAGCCTAAAGGCAATGAAAAAGAAATACTCCTATCCTCAAACACTTGGGCATCATGAAATAATTACTGAGAAGAGAGAAGAAGGAATCGGTCTGCCAATGGGTAGGAAAGAAGTGAACTGGATCGAAGGAGATATGGAAGAAACGTTCTGCGGTGCTCGCAAATAAAATTGCGGCAGTAGCAGGAAAATAATGGTTTTAGGGCAATGTAAAGCAGTGTATATTTATAGACACAACAACAAAAACATAAACATATTCCTGCCATTGACCCGTTAATTGAGGTCGTCGCATCTCACGTAACACATTTCCTTCATCAGTATCCCCTGTCAACCGTAACGCTATCATTCACTCCCGTTTCTTTCATTTCTTCAAATTCCATCCATCTCTTCTTTAGCCTCTCTTTCCCTATCTATCCAGTCATACACATAAATACAATCATCCGCCTAGCCTTTCCCCAACTGTATTAACTAACCAATCTAACCCTAGTCCGTTCTTCTCCATAAGAATCTACCTTTCCGAATGGACAGTAGAGTCACTTTATTTATGTAATATTATTATTTTTACTGAACTGTAAACGATGACGTTCAAAAGTGCCGTTTAATGGCCTAATTGAAATAAACGTTTTGACTTTGACTTTGACTTTGAACCATATGGAGCTGAATACCGGTATTTTACGCGGAGCCGCTGCCTACCAGACCTCCACAACCCATTAACTGGGTTATAACACGGTAGGTACTTTTTGACAAAACTGGTGCCAGACTTTCTGGCTTCTAACTATCCGTAACGACTGTCACGGATCTACAAAAGACAGCCGGGACCAACGGCTTAGCGTGTTTCCCGAGACACGGAGGAATCTCGGTATGTTAAGATGGACACCCATCCACAGCCCGACCTCGAAATGAATTAGCCACGAGTAAAGTAATACCTATAATAATTAAACATACTCACATTTTAAACCCCAACACAGTAAACCAAATAATTAAATCAAATGAGAATCGTGTAGTATCACAGTTGCCGCTCGACTGACCGGCAATACTACCAATGTGTGAGCCCATTTTTATCAGTCACCTATGAGCTGATAGCAGTGTTTTCCCAAATCCTTACTACTTAATACGATCGAGTCAATGGATAGAGTGCAAACTTCTGTCGTTTGTGTGTTTGTTTGTGCATTTAATGGGACATGGTTTTTACTTTTTGTGGACACACATTAGATAGGTACCTCATTAATTTATGTCAATTGTAATAAAGTATATGTTTATTAAGTGTTTGGTCCTCAGAAAATAATAGGCTTAAAACTAAACACTCCTTTTTGAGCAGTGGCGTAGAAGAAGGATCAAAATTGCCCCACGTCCTAAAACAAAGAATAATTGATAAAAAGATGGCATACTTCCGAACGTCATCCTTAGGCGTCGTCCTAATTGGCTAACGATCGTACGAGTTAACGACGCGCTTTCGTCGCGCGATGAAAATGATCCAGTGCTCGCGCGATGATTTGCAAGCTTCAATTAGGACACTCTAAAGAAATGTGTGTGTTTAATCTCGTCGTGCGACAAAATCGCATCGTTAACTCGATCGTTAGCCATTAGGATGACGCCTTTCAGTGTAATCAGAACGTATTAAAATTTGCTTTGAAAATTCGTTTAGAAAAATTCTTTCAAGTAATCAATTTCAAGAATGAAGGCAAAGTATTCCATGCCCTCTAAAACAGCACATTTTACATATTCAACCGTTTGTAAACTGATGTACCTTTAGATTCTTACAATGAAGCACACGTGACACCCCTCACCGAGAAAACTCAGTCTATTAGAGAATAGTAAGGACAACCGACAAAGTGAACAAACACGTGGCACTCTGACAGGCCCTCCGTCCACACTGCCACGTTATCCACTTTTAATACACTTTACATACCTGCTAGAAACTAATATTTTCAAGTGCTTTTACGCTAATTTGTTACTCAACTTAACAAATAAACTTATATATGTGGATAATTGGATATACAGGGTGTGTGGCATCACAAAGAATTACTAGTAAACAAATGTTATTATCCTGTGCAGGCTTTCTTAAATGATAATCTTTTGTAGTGTAGTAGTAGTCGTCTTTAGTATTTTCTACTGTGTATTCATTTGCATGCTATATTAAGGCAGAATGTACATGGATCCTATTATATAATTGAACAACTTATTTTTATGTACCTACATTCAAAGCAAATAAAGAACTATTCCATTCTATTCTAAAGAAAGAAACTGGCCAATCACGGATTCGGATCGGATGCAGTGCGTAACCGCTGTTACCAGTCATAATTTTAAAAAAATAATTCTTAAGGTGGGTACTGACGGTGCGTAATATAATATTTGCAGCGAGCATGTTATGTTACGCCGTGTCCTAAAATCCATGTTAAACAAAACACTTACCATAATGGTCGTGCTTGTTTTCACGTACCGGCTGCACGAATGCTCGCTTTGTGATATGTTACATTACGCCCCGTAACACCGGTCAGTACCCACCTTTACATGCTCGCTGCGAATGTTACATTACGGCCCTTTACACCGGCCAGTACCCAGCTTAATAGGTTTTCCTGCAATCTATAAGAACTATTTTCTATACAACTGTATTGTTTCAAAACGTTAGGCTTTGGTTTCGGAGATAAGAGAATGACTTGAAATTTTGCAAAGTAATTAACATTACATACACAAAAAAACATTATAGGATAGACTTAAAGTAAGTACATAGAATATATATATAACGACCTAGGTCATCAATACTTTATTAGTAAAATAACAAGTGACGACAAATAACTCCACATATCGTTCCGATAAAGCTGTTATAATACGCGTTATCTTGGGACACGTCGGTTAAACCAACTAATTACTATCGTAAACATTTGATAATGCAATTACTTTATACAGGTACCTATCAATACTTTACTGTTAGCTAATTATGTCAATATCATTACCTATACTAATTATTGGAAAAATAATGGCCCATTGACCTTAGGTAGAGTGAT
Source organism: Mamestra configurata (assembly GCA_002192655.3). Classification (NCBI taxonomy): domain Eukaryota; kingdom Metazoa; phylum Arthropoda; class Insecta; order Lepidoptera; family Noctuidae; genus Mamestra; species Mamestra configurata. Next base: position 9,082 of record NDFZ01004613.1, on the reverse strand, counting down.
TGGTATATGCCTATAGTGAACCCACTATTGGGCAGTGGGCTGTAATCCACACCCACTCGGGCCCATTGCGGATTGGTATATGTCACGTGCCTTATAATTTTCAGTTTCCTCAAGATAAGTAGCATACTCTGGGTGCATCGTCCTCACATAATATTAAATTAATTTTTGTATACCAAATTTTGTAAATCATTATTTGAAAAGAGTAACTATGGAGTTTCTTGTCCGTTCTTCTCCATAAGAATCTACCTTTCCGAATGGACAGTAGAGTCACTTTATTAATGTAATTTTATTATTTTTACTGAACTGTAAACGATGACGTTCAAAAGTGCCGTTTAATGGCCTAATTGAAATAAACGTTTTGACTTTGACTTGACTTGGACTTTGATGTCTTCCTTCATCGTTTTGAGAAACAAATTATGGGGGTTCGAACTCACGACCGTCGACTCGAAAAGTGTTGAAAAAGCGCTCCGACGGCGGCCTTATATGAAAGCAATGATGGAATTAGTCATAGTTACTGCTAATCAAACAGTTTTTCTGTGTGTGTTTTTCCATGTGTAGATATGGAGAAAAATAGTAAGTAAGTAGGTACATATATCTAAGCTAGCAAGCTAGTAGGGCGACTAGCTTGCAAACTTATTCCTCGTGTCAGGCCCGTCCATACCCTAGGGTGTAAGGGATGCAAAGTCTCCCGGAGGACACGGTGGTCTGCCCTCCTTGGGCTGAGCATCCGTGTCATCGTCGAGGCGATCGGCGGTGGCGACCTCTCGTGTCCGGCCCTAGCTAAATCCATGGTCCTGAGCGAGGAGGCTTGGGAAGCGGTAACTTCCTTCTGCGAAGCAGTAATGCTAGTGAAGGAGGAGGCGGGCCGTGCAAGGGAGAGACAAGGCCTTCGCCCCAACCGCCGCTACAGAAAAAGACAGGGAGTCGCAAGGCGATCCCCGGCCACCGTAGGCGCGGGCCTGCGGACGGTGAGCGTTGGGTGGCTCGCTGTCCGGTCACAACCAGACCCGGGGCGATGGCTCGTTGTGTTCCACGCGCGTCTCAAAGAGATTTCAGCATAGTAGACGGGGCCCGCTAGGGCCAGAGCCTGCCAGGGTTACGGAATTTGTTCGAAAGAGTCACCGCGGCCCTGGAACGCAAAGGGCTTTAGAAGGAACACAGATGGAAAGTCAACACGCCCTTCCGCTCCACCCAGAGCGAAAGAAGTCATTTGATGATTTCCCATCCTTTAAAAAACAAAAAAGAAATGGGATGCAAAAAGTCTGGCCGCATTTAATACAAATCTATATTATTTTAGGCTTGGTATGTGCCAACTGCCAAACCAAAGAACATTACTTGCTTGCTAGCTTCAAAAACTAGCGTGAAGGTAACCACTAATTTTTCAAGATTTATTAATGGGTAGGTCGTGAGGATCTGTTCAATTCCCATATACCCAGGTCGGGATATATAAATTACTCTTCGAAAGTTCTAAGCTACTACTTAATAATAATAATAATCTTTATTTTATCCAAAAACATACAGAATTTTAAATACAGTTTGATATTTAGTTTAAAAATATACCTATTTAAAGTTTGTGTTGCAAGCTCTGTACAAAAATTATACTCTACCTCTTAAACTAGGATATACCTGTATTTTAAGAGGCAGTAATATACGGTCAGGGTTTACAATTTACCAACAAAACTTATCTAGAGAGGACTGTGCCATTCTACTGTATGGTATACAAATTTTCATCACTCTGCCACAGTCTCTAAAAAGAAAAGCTGGAATGCCATCGGGGCCAGATGAGCGCTTTGGCTTCAGCTTTATGAGCGCTTCCCTTACTTCTTGAAGACTGAGGGTCTCGATCTGTACTCGCGCGCTGTTCGCTTCCGCCTCCGCCTCCGCCGCCCGCGCCTCCAGTCGCGGCCGCTCTTTATTATACACCGACTCAAAAAATGTTGCAAAATGTCGAGCACACTCCTCATCCGAAAGATGTTGACCATTCTCTATGATAATTTGCTTATTTAACCTACTACGTTTTGACCTAATATACTGCCAGAAAGATTTTGGATCTTTTGAAAATTGATTTTGAATTTTAATCTTGTGTTCTTTGTGTGCAATTTCTATTGATTTTTTGATGCGAGCTCTCAACTTTGAAAATTCAGAATAATCGCTATCCAGCTTTGTTTTTTTGAAAGTTTTATGAAATCTAGCTTTATTCTTTATATCGCTTATAATATCTGCAGTGTACCATTCGGGATAAATGTATCGAATGTTTTCATGTTTAAGCCTCTTCCGTGGTACACATCTATCTAAAATATCACTCAGTTTATCATAAAAAATGTTCAACATATCCTCCAAATCACGCATGTCGTAAATCATACTCCAATCAGTGGAAGCCAGCATAGAGTATAACAACTCGTAATCGGCTCGATAGAAGTTCCACTGCGGCCTAACACTACGCGCTGCGTGAATACCGCCGGTTGAGGACGCGGCGGCGGCAGATGCGGGAAGCGTGCGCGCGCAGTGCACGCTGACCGCGAGCGGCGGGTGATGCGAGTCGACGGGCACGAGCGCGTCGTCGGCCGCCACCACCGTCACCTTCCCGCTAAAACCTGAGCTCAAAACCAAATCCAACTGACGACCAAGATAGTTTGGTACTGTGTTACTTTGAGTGAATTCGCAATAGGACACAAAATATTCATAATAATTTTTAACATTTATAGGACACGAATACAAATTAAAATCACCAATAACAATTATTTCTCCATATCTATCACATAATTTCTCTATTAATCTAAATAAAGTCAAATAGTCATTCTCAGAACTCCCTGGTGGTATGTAAACAACACAACATAAAAACAAAAATCTATTTTTGAAATAAACTGTTGCACTGACCATTTCAAAAATGCAGGTGTCTATCGAAGCGTCCGCGATTAGTACTTGTCGCAGCTCATATCGGTGTGTGGCCACTAAAAACGCTCCTCCCTGCTTCCGACCATCCGCTCGATCACAACGGAGTATTTGATATCCCGGCGGAATTATTTCAGGATCTTCTATGGATATATTGCAACCAGATTCCGTTACCGCCAATAAATCAAAATTGAATGCCTCAATGTTAGTTCGGAACTCATCCAATTTAGTTCGTAGACCTCGTACATTTTGATAGAATATAGCGATGTTATGGCTATAATATGTTTGATTTTGTTCTATTTGAGTTCCGAAACCATATCCACTCACTAAACTCTGCATTCATTGGCCAGATTTCGGTCTGGTTCAACTTATCAAAACACTTTTCTGGAACTCCAACAACAAACGACGAATAATCTCGCTCGATTTTGTGTTTGATTTTGTCCACCTTTATTTGAACATCTGGTCCACATACATTTCTGACGTGATCGGCTATTGCTTCAAGAGTGGTATCCGGATGCAGTCGCCAAACGTGTAGATATTTTTT
>NDFZ01004612.1:49615-117852 GCA_002192655.3 Mamestra configurata | reverse complement strand
TTTTTTTTTTTATTTATTCAAGAAAGTTACATGGAAAAAAATACACATTTCATCTGCCAAACTGCTGTACAGTTTGTCGGCAGTGTTCTCGTGGATACCGTTTTATAATATACAAGTACTTATTACCTCATACATATACGCAAAGTCGAAACAAAACAAAAACATTAACAAAAAGGGGTACACACACTAAATATCCAATAATCTAATAATGGGCTCAGGTCGCATGAGCAACGCACGCAAGCACACAATCGTCCCTACTTAATCATGCGCAGTTTCTTACTAGGCATCTACTAGAAGGTCTCAGACAATTTACAGAATTTTTCATCGATGCGCGATGCTAGAATTTCTTCAATTTTTCTCAAAAATATCATTGTTCTAATGCTCCCTCCTAAATCCTGACAAAATAATTAGTAGGCATCTATAAGAAGTTCTCAGACCATTCACAAAATTTTCCATCGATGCGCGATGATAGAAAATAGGAAAAATCGTCGAATTTCTTCCTTTTTTTTTCCCGTCCCTGCGAATATGTGTTTGACTGCTATAATTTGGCTGTCAGTTTCAGCCTCATCTAGCACATACGGCTTGAGTACGTGATAAAGCATCAGCCACATTTTCCTTCCCACTATATTTAATGTCAAATGTATAGTTTGCTACATAGATATAATAAACAAGTTCTCTGACTGTTTTTTATATTTCTATGGTTTGCTAGTTCCATGCGTGAATTTTCTCATTTTTTATTCTGCTCGCATGTCCTTTCATTATGAACGCCACAGATTTTAGCTCAGTTATTAGATAAAACTAACGACCAATGAAAAAGTTTCTCCATTTTTTAATGCTTTCAATTATAGCACATGCTTCTTTTTCAATAGATGGGTATTTCACTTTCATTGAGAGTTTGTAAGAAAAATGCAACAGGTCTTCCATTTTGAGTTAATGGCGCTGCTACAGTGTTGTGATGCGTCTGTTTCAAAGGTAAATGGTTTTTTTGGAGCTTTTGATATGATATGTTTGATATCTTGGAATGCAGCTGTCTGATAATCGTTAAGTGGATAATCTTCTACGTCAATAAGTGGGCGAAGCTTATTTGAAAAATCAGGCACCCACTCGAATAATGTGCAAAAAGTACAATAATGCCGGTGCCCCAAGATTCAGATTCACTTAGAAGTGTTAGCACTTCTAAGTGAATCTGAATCTTGGGGCACCGGCATTTCTAAAAGCGGTGCTAAACTCGAATTTTGCCAATTTCTGATCATGGTCATGCTGGTTCAATCCACAAACGGTAATATCATCTCAATAAGAATAAATACCGTCAAGATTTGTCATGATGATTGAATCAATGGCTGAGTTTTCCATTGCCTGCCGTCGAATTGGAGGTTGATATTTTTTTTACAGAAAGTTTATATTATTACAAGCAAACTTGCAAAGTTTCAACATTCGGAGATTCTTAGTTATTGAGAAAAAAAATATTGAAAATCGATTATTTTGCAATATTTATATCAGTCCCTACCACAGATTATATAGAATTCTCGCCATTGTATGTTTCGTTTTACCTACGGTTAAGTTGTCATACGTTCGGTAACATTCTATTTTTTTTTAATTTACGTAAATAATTATATTTTGTATTAATTTCAATCGTTTTCATGCACACATATATTTGACAGTTTATATATATTAAATTACAGCATTATTTTCATTACGAGATATTAAAATTAAAATGTGCAGTGTTTATCGTCTTTTGCCGGCTTGTGGAACGAAACGTAAAACTGACGCCATTAAAATTTGTGGCACCAGACGGGACACACACCCAAAGAATAGAAAGCCACTGGCGAAATTTAAAAGTGATGTTCGGTAGGGATGGTTACAAAGGAAACTTCACAGACTGGCTCATTGAATATTCATGGCGAAGAAAAATAAAAATTGCACATAAAGATGTTTTCGAAGAATTAATTAAAGCCATACAATATGTGTACAAAATTGATTAATAAATTAGTATGATAGTAAAAATAATTTCTTTTATTTTAAAAGTACCTATTAGGGCAGATAACAAATAAATAGTAGTAGTAACCCACTCCCCATCCCCTTCGTCATGGGAGCGAGCGAAGCGAGCTCGGGACTATGGGCACCCCGACTCGGACAGGTTAGGTTAGAAGGGGGTGGCGGGGTCTAGAGAGCGAGCGTAGCGAGCGAACTGACCCCGCCACCCCCTTCGTGGTTATTTTTTTTTAAACCATTCAGACGTGAGTGCCTTATTCTGAGGAAAATTTCCTCAGAAATAAAAATTACGAAAACTCGAAAAGGGGGGGGCTCCGGAACTTTTCCTTTCAAGAGGGGAGTACCTCCCCCTCCCCCCTCAAATCGACGGCAGACAATGGAAAGTCGTACCGCTGATAAGTTTGAAAATAAATTGACGGGTTGTATGTTGACCTGACTTAATGCACACGTCCTGAGTCGCAGGTGAAATCCTCCAAATTCTATTGTCATTTCAGAATGTTGTTTTAGAATATCGTAGCCCAAGATAACTTGAGTACACAAATCTGTTATAACCCTCAGTGGAATATAAATTATATCATGGTCGCAAACTTCTTTCACTTCAGTTCTTAAAGCCGAGGTTGCCATAGTGTCGTTTTGATTCCATGGTTTCGTTTGTAAATCGTACTGTTTAATAACTTTATCGATGAAGCTAGCAGTGCTTCTAGTATCTATAAGTGCTTTTACTGGTATACCATTTACAAAAACAGGTATTGTACATTAATGAAGTCCAGTTGATGCCAATTGAATGGATGAAGTTGTATTGTTACCTTTTCTGTTGTTCCTACTGGTGAACTCTTAGCTCGCTTTTGCAGACTTTAGCGAAATGTCCACTCTTGCCACATTTAAGGCATGTTGAGTTGACAGCAGGACAAAAACGGCGAGGATGACATAATTTTTCATAGAAATAGCAGTTATTCTGAACAGATAAATGTTTTGATAAGTACTACTTGCAGCAGCAAAGGGAATCTCAGAAGACTCTGATGCGTACCCTTCGGTTTGAATTTTGGCTGCCTCTAAAGCTCTCGATCACATGCTTCATTCAGGCTCAAAGTTTTATTTTCTAGAAGTCTGGCGTATATTTGTAGATGTTATTCCAGCAATTAATGCATCTCTAATGAACTCCTGCTCTTTTCTGCTGCCTTAGTATCTCTAAAATGGCAATCTTTGCTCAGCAAATGTAAAGCTTGAATATACTGGTCAATGCTTTCACTTACTAGCTGCTTCCACAACAATAATTTATCTTGCAAAGATTTTGCTTTTTGGTTTGACAAATTATGCTTCTAATATATCAATAGCTTCATCATATGTCCCGCAGCATTCAATGTACTTGAATATATTAAATATAACCCAGAGTTTAATATTTTATTAAGAGCTGCAGTTTTTTTTCATCTAACTGTTTGTCAATGGATCTGAGAAAACTTTCAAAAGTTTTTTTCCAATGTCTCCACTGCAACGAAAGTTCTAATTTTTCCCCCAATGTAGGGTCTCCGTTGAACCGATCTGGCCGAAGGTACCTTTAAATACTTTTTTAGTAATAATTAATCCTTTTGAATGTCCCTGTTTGTAGAATCAAGGGTTTATTCCACATAACATGACAAGCCATTGGCAATAAAGTAATGAGCAAAGAGCTAAATCTAGTGGTTACTTATGTAGGTAAGTATACATCACCTAATAGATTGGGCTCTCATAGACAATAGATGTTGTACATACTTCGCTCATATTAAGAATTTTGTTTCATGACATTCTCTATGGTAATGAAAACTAGGTATATTATTGCTAGACTAGATAGATTGGATACTTATATTAGGGCCAAAATGAGGAAACAATTGATACTATTTCTAAAATTTATTAAATACAGCAATAAACAGTTTTCTTACCTAAGTATATATATTTAACACAATATCATTTCTTAGCTTCAGCTGAAACTTGAGTTTTAAATCCTAATTTGTTCCAATCTTCTTTAGCCATAAGGTTATTTTCCATTCTGCAGCCTAGGTAATCTTTTGCTTCATCTCGGCACAAGGAATTATTACCGTTGTGGTTCAATAAGCACTTCATGTACTTCCTCATGCTTTCCTTACAAACTCCGTCATGATCCAGAGGAAAGCTGCCCTTATCAGGTGGAGTCGGTATAAACTGTTTCTGTCCAAAAGTCATAGCAGTCGACATTTTTAAGTATTACAGCAAAACTCTAATTTAAAAACAGTGGTATAGCAGATATTATCGGCAGTTTCTTTACTGAACTAGGCTTTTCGTTTGATTTGCAATATTTTTATTTTTTTTTGCTTTTTTAGCAGCAGGGAACAGCTGACACTTGACGTTGACAGATGGCAAGGAGTTTGATCATGAAATTTTCGTTCAGAAAATATCTAGTCTTACTACTGTTATAAATGCGAAAGTTTGCAAATGTCACCGGAAAATGGCAAACGCCGTAAGATTGTGAAATATGGCGTGAAATTGTAAACTATTATTTCTAAATGTGACACGGATATATATTAAAAATTACATTAGGATGGGTTTTTTTTTATTAAAACGTTGCCCCACACTAGGAATTTCTCCTGTATCGTGGGTGCGTTTACAAACATAAAAAGTCACATACACAAACAGCCAGACCCGGAACAAATATCTGTTGGCCATACAAATAATTGTTCCGTGCGAGAATTGAACCCGCGACACGCAGCGCAGCAGTCAATCGCTCAAACACTGCGCCAACCGTGCTGTCAATAAACATTGTAGTATTGTATACAAAACGATTTTTTCAAAATATATCGAGAAATTATAATCTTATCAAGATTTATTACAATCTTACGGAATCTGCAATTTTCCGGTGACAGATATATAATAATAATTAGCGACCCGGCCCAGCTTCGCACGGGTGCAATTCTGAAACTAAATATACTACAGAATGTCGTCCCTGCATTTTAAATCTGTAATATTTTCAAAAATATTCTTAAATGCTGTAAACGGCCATATTGATCTGAATTGCACAATGTATTTATTAAGTAAGTACTTAATTGGATATAGATAAATACTGCCATTATTTCTCGTTAAAAGTAAAGGATAAAAATGGATATTGTGCACCTTGTGCGCCGAGCCACCCAGCTGTGTGCTGTGTGGCGAAACAGGGCACCCGGCTAACTACCGGGGCTGTGCCCCAAGGCGCCCAAATCCTCCGCGCCAGCAGAGGGAATGCCCCACACTAGCAGGGAATCCTTCGGGGGCCTCAGGCCCCCAGCGTCCGAACCCCTGGAACGGCAACCATAGGGCCCACTTTCCGGCCCTAAGGACTGCCGCTCGCCAGGCTCCACAACCCAACACCGCGACTCCACTCGCCCCGACCACAAGGGCCATTCCGGCCCTTATGGACCTGAAGTTGGACGTGGCCATCCCGCCCTTCTCCCCGCCGACGGCGACTCGGGCAACGCTGGCAGGGCGCCCNGAAGCGTGCTCACGCGCGCCAGCAGAGGGAGTGCCCCACACTAGTGGGGAATCCTTCGGGGGCCTCAGGCCCCCAGCGTCCGAACCCCTGGAACGGCAACCATAGGGCCCACTTTCCGGCCCTAAGGACTGCCGCTCGCCAGGCTCCACAACCCAACACCGCGACTCCACTCGCCCCGACCACAAGGGCCATTCCGGCCCTTATGGACCTGAAGTTGGACGTGGCCATCCCGCCCTTCTCCCCGCCGACGGCGACTCGGGCAACGCTGGCAGGGCGCCCCGTGCTCCAGGCACCGCCCCTCCCCCCACCTACTCCTAAGGCAACCGCCGGTGGAGATGTGTCCAGGAACATCATCCTGGTCACATTTAACTCCTTTTATTCCCTCAGAGCCCTGGCAATGGCCCGGGCCCTGGAGGTGTGCAGAGGCGATGACGCCTCTGTCTTTGCCAAATTTGGCGACGTAGTGCGCCACGTCGAAACTTACGCGTCACTTCATGGATAGGTCCCCCCCCGCGCGTAGGTTCAAACCGAAGGCCCGAAAATTGCGAACTATCGTATAGTATATAGGAGGGACGCTTATCTCATCTCCACTTACGTCCCACCTGCCATCAAAAGATGACCTTACCAAACTTCTCGGTATGAGTAACTCCGTCCTTCTGGCGGGGGATCTCAATGCCAAACACCCCTCCCAGAATAGTCACATGAGCAATGCCAGAGGCAAAGCCGTGCTTGATCTATGCGAGCCCCTATATTTTGATGTCATCGCTCCGATGCATCCTACTCACTACCCTCACGGATCCCACCCACCGCCCCGACGTACTCGACGTAGCTCTCCTCAAGAATGTCAACTTACGGTTGCATTCTGTGGAAGCGATCGACGAGCTCAACTCGGACCATCTGCGTGGTCATGGAGCGAACTCCATGACCACGGATCATGGAGTTCGCTCCTAGATCAGGACCCATGGACCCCACACAACCCCCCCCGACCCGAGTGATCACTGACTGGAATCGAGTAAGCGAAATGCTGAAAGACACCAAGTCACCTCACTTGGACAAGATCCCCGACCTTATCGAGACCGCCGCCGACACGACGGCTGCGATCGACTCTCTCACGGATAACGTGCATACGTCTTGAACGAGTGTTCGAAGGAGACTCNAGACTCCGGCGGTGAGCGATCATCGCTGGAAGCTCCCAGACGATGTGCGTGACCTGTTGACGGAGAAGAACGCGGCTGTCCGTGCCTACAGCGCCTTCCCCTGTCAGAATAACAAAGTTCACATGCGCTACTTACAGCGTAAAGTAAGTAATCGCATTAATGAACTGCGCAACGCTGACTGGGATAAGATGCTGGGCGACCTCGAACTTGGGTTCGAGGTTCCAGAATGCCAAGTGGTTGGCCACTTGGCATTCTGGAAACTTCAGAAGAAATTACGATCTGCTGAGGCCACCTCTATGCCACCCCTCACTCGCCCAGATAACACCGTCGCCTTCGATGACGACGAGAAAGCCGAGTGCCTAGCCGACAGCCTGGAGGCACAATGCACTCCCAGTTCTCTACCAGTAGACCAAGCTCACCTTCGCATGGTGGATGCTGAAGTCGAACGTAGAGCTTCCATCCCCCCCGTTGAGGACCCCGATGACCCCCTGCCCCCCGTCACTCCAGACGAGGTAAAGGAGATCATAGGCAAACTCAAACCCAGGAAAGCCCCTGGGTCCGATGGCATCACCAACAGGGTGATCCGTCTCTTTCCCGCCTCCCTGATGATGTTGATGACCGCCATCTTCAATGGCGCTCTGTCCAACAACATGTTTCCACAATCGTGGAAAGGGGCTACCGTTATCGGTATCCCTAAACCAGGGAAGCCCAAGTCCTCCCCGACCAGCTATCGTCCCATCAGTTTGCTCAGCGGCCTGGGCAAGGTCTACGAGAGACTTATTTATAAGCGACTCAAGGACTTTGTCGAGGCCAAGAGCCTGATTCCCCCCGAGCAGTTCGGCTTTAGAGCCAACCATTCTTGCACCCAACAGGTCTTCCGCATCGTTGAGCATATCAGCGACCGCTTTCAGCGCGGCCAAGTGACGGGAGCCCTGTTCTTCGACGTGGCGAAAGCTTTCGACAAGGTCTGGCACAACGGTCTGATATACAAGTTATATCGACTCGGTGTGCCAGATCGTCTCGTGCTCATCTTACGAGACTATTTGTCGAACCGCACCTTTCGGTACCGTATCGAGGGTGCGCTTTCAGCCCCCCATCCCGTTCGCGCCGGAGTGCCCCAAGGCGGTGTGCTCTCGCCTCTAGCTTTCACGCTATACACCAGCGACATCCCGACCTTCCCCGGGACGCACTTAGCCCTGTTCGCCGACGACACGGCCATTTACCGCTCCGGCAGAAGCGAACAGTGCATAGCTCGAGTCCTCCAACAATCGGCCGACGCCCTAGGCGTCTGGTTCCGAAAGTGGAGGATCGAAGTTAACCCCGAAAAAAGCCAAGCGGTTTTGTTTGACAAAACGCGAGGCCGATTTTCCAGACCCACTCCCAGCCCGATCACCATGTTTGGTAAGCCGATCCCTTGGGAGAAGCAAGCCAAATATCTAGGTGTGATCCTCGACCGACAACTTACGTTCGCTGAGCACATAAAGAAGGTACGTTCGCGTGCCTCTTTCGCTCTCGGTAGGCTTCACTCCATGCTGAATGCACGCAGCAAGCTGTCCCTAAGATGTAAACTGCGCATCTTCACGACGTGCATACGCCCCATAATGACGTATGCGTGCGCCACTTTCGCGCACGCAAAGTCGCACCATATCCATAGGATGCAAGTAGTTCAAAATCGATTTCTCCGAAAGGCCACGGGCGCCCCGTGGTTCATTAGGAACGAACGACTCCATGTCGACCTCAAAATCCCGACAGTGAAGCAGTTCATGAAACGACTATCGCAGCGTTTCATCGAAACTGCTTCAAAACACCAAAATCCCCTTATCGCATCGGCTACCCGATACACTCCCTCACAGATCAGTAGGACTCGCCGCCCGCGGCATACCCTCGTCGAACCCGACGACCCCATCACCCAGATTCAAGAGAGCCGTAGGGAAACCAGCACTCTTCGGAAACAAACACGACACAGACCGCGTTCCGATTTCCGGCCCCGCCGCCGGGACCCGTCGCGACGTCCCAGTAATAACCCTCCCCGACCTTTGATTACCGAGCCAGCCCGCGTCGCTGAGCCAGTAGTTTTAAACTCCCCAAATAATGTTATGACCCAGCCTGTCCCTTGCTGTTCCTCCCAAAATGACGCCGCTAGCCGAGGTCCGTATCCCACAGGGGATGCCCTAGCGAGCGGTCATGTAGTTTTAATTTAGTTTGTAAGCCCTGGCGGGGGGCCTTTTAAATTCATTTGAGGCCACTACAGGATAGTCCGGTTAAGCAGTAACCAGCCCTAGCGTGCTGAACTGCGAGTGGACCCCGTAAAAAAAAAAAAAAAATCGCGCACTTTTAGGTGTACTATACTGTAGTCCATTATTTTGATCTATCTCGTAGGATTCAGCCAGCGTTTGCAATGCAAGCGCAAAAAAATACGTTTATTTACGACATCATATTAGAAACCTCTTGCATGTTTTACTTATATCGCTTATATCAAACAACAATCTCAGCCCGACAGGCGATATTGTTTCGGCTGTCACTGTCAAGAAGTGTTATTGCTGTCATCACTCAGTGGTGTCATTGTCAAAGTGAAATGTGCATCGCACGTGCTACGGATACAGATTTATTTACAAATAAATTTAAAAATATATTAAATTACACTGTAAAATGTCTCGACTTATAGTAAAGAATTTACCAAATAAAGTGTGTATTGTCTAAAATGTTTAAAATGTATTTTTGGGTTATGAGACACCGACTTGCTTAGGTTTCGCTACTTATTTTGCTTAATAGCTGACACTATTTAGACAGCAATAACGATCTGGTTGTTCAGTATCTTTGTACGAAAACCTCCTGTCTCACATATTTTATCTACAGGGGAACCTGTGCCCGAGGTGGATCATATAAACATCTCATGTTCCGCCAGTGCTGTCCTAACTCCTTTGAATCTTTTATAAGGAAGTCTCTCCACGTCTTGTTTCTTTTTTTTTTTCATAAAATGAAATTAAAACATTTTAGGTAACTGTTGAAAAACTAAAAGATGTCTTTGGAGAAAAGGGTGAAGTAACTGATGTACAGTTGAAATACACTAAAGATGGAAAGTTCAGGAACTTTGGCTTCATCGGATACCGGACAGAGGAACAAGCATCACAAGCAAAGGAGTATTTTGATGGCACATGCATAAATTCTATGCAGATACAAGTGCAAACATGTGCAAACTTAGGTGACGAGAAGAAACCTAAAGCATGGAGCAAATATGCACCAGATAGTACTGCTTACAAGAAACTTCATAAAGATGAAATAGAAGACAAAAAAAAATCAGCAAAGAAGGAGAAGAAAATTGAGAAAAATAAAAATAAAATTAAGGAGCTGTTGAAAAAGGTTAACATTCACTTATTACTAAAAACACTTACAAAAAATCACAAATATTAAACTGGTGGAAGCTAAGAACTTCATCTAATTTAAACATAATTTGATTACAGCATAAAGATGATCCGCTATTTGCGGAATTCATTGAAGCCCATGTCAATGATAACACAGCCTGGATAAAAGAAGCTCTAGAATCTGCATCTAATAGTGATGATGATGAGGTTGATGAAGAAACAAAGGATGATCCCTGTGAACATATAGAGAAAGATGAAACTCCTGTAGTAAAAGATCAGAATACTGAAAAAGAAAAAGTTATTAAAGTAAAGGAGATCAAAGATAAAAAAGTTGCTAATAAACCCATCAGTGATTTAGAGGTAAGTAGCAATAAATAACATAACAGCAAACATGCTAATTTTGAAAATTTTGCCCAATATTTTGCATTACAAAAAAGAGTAACAGATCTTAAAGTTTTGGCAATGGAGCTAGGGATTGCAACCCAGCATTGTTTTCAATCCTGAAGGATTTAATTCAATCCAGCGGGATCCCGCATGTCATAGTTGTTTTATAGAATTCAAAACAATATACTTTGTTATGTTTATAATCAAATATTTACTAAAACAACAAATCAGTATTTTAATTTTTCTTACTAAAATCAATCAAAAATAATGACCTTTACAAATAAAAAATAATTAGTCACTTTAATTATCTTTTTGGAAATATGATCTTAAGAAACAAATAGCATTGATGGTGTTATCTCCCAATCCACTTCTTATAGAAATACATAATATGTAGCCAGCGGCCGAAAAGGCTCTTTTTGCCTCAACACTTGTTGGTTCGATAGTTAATTCAGTACATGCGGATTCGCAAGCTGTTGCGGGATCCCACAGGGCCAAAAATGATGCGGGATCCCACTTTGCCGGATTGCAATCCCTGCTGTAAGCATAATATAGATTTATTAACTCTAATTATAGAGCTTCAAAATAGATTAGCCATAGATGGTCCTACAATACTTACCACCACTACTATACATAAAGTTTAAAGTAGAACTTCAAGTCGAACATCAAGGGAGACGCCAATAAATTCGAGTTATAGAGTTTTCGACTTATGGAGAATTTGACTTGGCGGATTTCGATTTGACTTGTAGATGTTAAGATTCATTCTTACTAATTTTGAGTTAAAGAGGAGAAATAAATAAAAATTTATGTTACAGAGGTAACAAACATATTTTTATTTATTATAAATCATCATTATTTCAAAACATCTTAAAATAAATGTACTTAGGCATTAAAAAGTCAGTTTTTTTTTTTCGCTTTAGAAAATTCGTTTTTTCTCTATCTATTATAGCATTGTAACTGGAAAGAGCTCAGAGAGCCATTCTGAAGGTATCTTTGTCCTTACCCTATCGCTACCCTACAGCACTATTATACCAAAAAGCCAAAGTCCTGACGGTGCGTCAACTGTTTATACAACAAACCATCCTGAAACAACATAGACTACTAACCTACGATCCTGCACTGTCTCGAGCTAAGAGAAGATTTAATCCTGTTGTCAACCACCATACTTCGCCTTCAACATCTTTTTCAAAACGTTTCTTTTTTCACCTCGGTCGGTATCTCTACAATAAAGTAAATAGGGTCATACCTATTTATGAACTCAACAGGATAAAATGCAAAATGAAACTATTTAATTGGCTCCAAGAACTCAATTACGATGACACTGAAAATTTATTAACAGTTTTAACATAAACATTATTATGTAATATGCTACGATCTAAACAAGAAAAAATCTCATACTCACACACACACACAACTCCCCCACACACACACACAACTCCCCCACACACACAACCCCCCACACACCCACAACCACTGCACACACTTCTCTAACCAGACACCGCATACACGCAGTACACACTCAACTTCACTCCCACCTTGATACTAACCATACTAACCAAAATAATATTTACAATTAAGTCAATAGGCTTTGACAAAAAAAGAAGAAAATAACATGTCCTAATTGCATACCGATTGTACGAGTACATAACATAATTTGTCAAACTTAAATGAAGGAGTCCTGGTGACCTGAAATACAGGCCCTGAGCCTAGTTTAGGCACCAGTCTCCCACAATATAATGCCCCTCCTTTATGTCACCGTAGAATTAAGGTAACAATAATATTGTGGAGAAAATAAACTATCCTTATTATTATTATTATTATTATTGTCTAAGAGATAAAGAGCAGAAAATTCTAGTTCTTCAGAGTTGCTGGTTTGCTCTATAAAATTCCCTAAAGTATTCTTTTTTAAAGTATTATTACGTAATCAATACTGTTCTTGCCTCTTTGATGGAACCCATGGAGCTCATGTAATATTATTCGAGTCTTCTATGTCATCTAAATCATTAGTATCTTCGACTTCAGCTTCTCTGC
Organism: Mamestra configurata; assembly: GCA_002192655.3. NCBI lineage: Eukaryota > Metazoa > Arthropoda > Insecta > Lepidoptera > Noctuidae > Mamestra > Mamestra configurata. The sequence goes on along the minus strand of NDFZ01004612.1, from coordinate 105,451 downwards.
ACTCTTGTTTTAACAATTTTATTTGTAACTGATTGATTTAATTTTTCAATGGACAACAAATGACTTGCTTCGCTAAAGTTTAAATGCATCAAAAATAATAAAAATAAACACCTGACACCAAGCAAGCAATCTTGTGTTAACGTGAGTTATAAATTCCTTATGTTGTAATCCTATTTACTGTATTCCCCTAAATTGTTTTCAATAAACAATGGTGTACTTACATTGTCGGCAAATTCTTAAAGTCGGTAACTTATTTTTCGAACATACCAATGTTCCATTTTTGTAAAATAAAACATTGGTATGTTCGAGGTACAGAGGGCCGATTACATTTTTTTCGAGTTATAGAGGGAAAATATGTACCAAATTGCTGGAAAGGACTCACTGATTATTTCGACTAATAGAGGGTTGAGATTTCGAGTAATGGAGGTTTTGGAGCTTGCAGGGAAGGGAACAAAACAATTTTTTTTTTCGAGTTTTGAAGGTTTTCGACTTAAGAGATTCTACTGTATATTAATAATTATGTTTCTAAATGATGAATGTGTAATTTTTTTTATTCCAGTACATGAAACTACTAATGAAGAAAGTAGGAGATCCTTCCAGTGAAAATAAAACTGAAGAAAAAAGTGAAATTACAGAAGAGGAACAGCAGCCAAAGAAAATCCGACACAGACCTTTGTTTCATGTTAAAGTGAGTATATCAAAATTGAATAATCAAAAAGCTCATAATGAAAAAAGCATGAGCTTATGTGTCATATACTCGTATTCAATAGATAAATGAACATTATTAACATTATTGAATTACTATTCTAATGGCTTCTTTTAATTTTACTATTCTTATATTTCCATTCAACAATTTCATAAAACATTTTCTGTTTCAGATAATGGGCTTGCCTTATAAATGCAAGAAAAAGGATATAAAAGAGTTCTTCAGGCCTTTAGTTCCATTTTCTATAAGACTGCCTTTTGGCAAAGGCAAAAAAGTCACTGGCTTCTGTTATGTCGGATTTAGAACTGAGAAAGAGCTGAAAAAGGCATTAGGGAAAGACAAATTATTTTTAGGTAATTGTATTATTTATATGGTACTCACTTCACAAATTTGTTACGGACGATCATTCATTCGCGAATTAAACATTCGATCCTGAACTCAGCAACAACAAAAAATGAACGCTTTACACTAACGATTTTATGTCTAGGCAATCATCGAGTTCACATACATCAATATGAGGATAAATCAAAGATGGCTGCGGAAGAGGAGGAACAGACTAGTAAAAAGAGGAGGGAAGAGGTAAATATGTAATTAAAAAAAACATTTCCATCTCAGGTAGCTGGAAGGGCAGTAGTAGTAGTTGCTAGTTATAAAATTAAGCGAATATATAGACTCGCCTCTTCCTGTGAGTTATGACCTGTGTACTATTTTTTTTAATATTTAACCCGGGATCGTTTGAGGGCCCACGTCTCTACTAGCGGCTGTAAGGCCGACGGCAATCAATGAACTCTATAAGGAGTCTTTGAAAATGGATAAAAATAGCATGTAGTTTGCTTGTTCGATCATGCATTGTCCCCCAGCATGCACTCCTATCAAATCAAAACAGAATAGTCACCGATATCGAGTCCCGCATATGTACCTAGGTGACGCTATTTTGATAAACTCCTGCATATTGTATCGATACAAAATTGAATTTCGCGATACATGCATTCCGAAAAATTCGTTACGACAATATATCCATATGATATTAGTGCTAGTTTTTGCGATTTCTGTTCTTATATGTAGACTTATCACGATTATATGTTGACTTATTACGATTATATTTTCTACAAAACGCGCCTAGTGAGTGCAGCTCCTTATTGACATAGGAATATTTACAATGTGTAACAGAAGAAACGCAATACTTCTTGTACTCATCACTATGAACAGAATACTATCCTTAAATATGACCACGCACTTCTGGGACACCCTGTATACAACGTGTAACAGAATAAACGCAATACCTATTAAGGGGTAATTGTACTCATCATTATGAACAACTTTTACTATGGGACCAACACTGAAATCTTTTTTTAAGTCGGTTGAAACTAAGAAATTGAAAACAAATCACTTTTCAAGCAGTTTGGTGCATCAGTTGGCGACATCGAATCTGTGATTCAACTAAAATAAACGCCACCAACTGCATTAGACTGCTAGAAACGTGATTTTTTTTTCTACATTTTAGTATTTTTTGTGGTCGGGTTTTTTTAAATGTCAATATTTTTTATTTTCATTTTGTTCCTTTTTCATAAAAATGGAATGTACGCCCATCGTTGTGCGCCTTTGTACTGTGTATTAACTAACCAAGTAAATGCTATCTCATTGCGGACAGCACTATGCGTATTCGCAGAATTTATAGATATCCATCAAAGATTGATATCTGCACTGTAACAAAATGATTTAAAATGGAATTCCATAAACAGGCTCGCTTATCATTTCTCTACAATTGTTTTTATTTAATAGACGACAGTGATAACAATACATGATAACTTTAACTAACTGCTAAGAACTATTAATGGGTTTCGAATATATTTCTATGGGAGCTGGCATAGCCACCTGGTGCCTTTTTGACTTTTTTCTAAGTAGCGGCACACGGTGAGATATGTTATGGACCAGTTGATTAATAGGTCATTATAAAAAATGCCCGCGTAGTTTTAAAAATGCCCAATATGAGAGGGCAGTGTAATAATAACTATTGTAATAATCAAATCGTCCGGGCATTATTTATAATTCGTATCACTTATGGGGGAGAGTAATTAAAACCAGGTTTTATTACTGTAATTTTTATTACAAACGTAGAATAATTATTTAAAAGCACCTCTTCTGTCTGCAGGGTTTAAAGGAACCTAACCTTTAATATATCCGTGTTGTGCCCTATGTTCCGCTACTTGGCTAGGCAAATGATTAAACGATATTGAACAAGTCATTTGCCTAGCTGTTCAATTAAATTTTGTGATGTCACTTAGGCCGCAAATTAAACAGCGCCATTCTCCCCGCAATGTACCTGTGTATTATCAGATTAGCCGAAAACCGAAAAATATTCATATTGTCTAAACAATGTGATAAATAAGGAAGTCCAAATAAGCTTGTTATTATTCATAATGCCCGAGCATCATGAACAATGTCCCAATTTTTTACTTGGTCCATAACATATACAGGGTGAATTTTATTTTGTGCGTAAATGGTCAAATCCGAAACTATGAGGAATATCGAAAAACACTAAAAGGAGTCTCTAGCCCAATTTTGATAAAAACTAAAAATTACATTATTGAATTTTTGAAATATCGGTTTAATTCCTAGTCAGGAATCGAAGCACCATCCGGAAGTGTCACTAATAAAATTGGGAAGTAATAATAACATATGGCAAACTAAAGGAAAGTGCTCTTTTTTACAAAATACATTTTTTAAGTTTCAATAAAAAAAAATACAACAATGTAGTTTTAGTTTTCATCAACATCGGGCCCAAGAATCTGCAACTGCATCATTGAATTTTTGAAAAACTATCAGTTTAGGTTAGGGTAGGTTTAGTCAGAAAAGGTGGGAGATGGAAAACCGGGGTGGTTTTAGTCAGTAAGAGTCTGACAAACCCCTCCACCCACCCCAGGGTGGAGGATTTCCATGAGGATTTCAAACCGATATCAAAAAAAAAAAAAAGTTTAGTCAGAAATCATAAAAGTAATTTGTTAAAAATAACCACTTTCCAGAATTTGATCCTTATTAGCGACACTTTCGAACGGTATAATAATCAGAGATCGGAATAGGTAGACTATATTTACCTAATGTTCGTGGAATTAAGTAATGTAGAGTTGATAATACCTCCTGTAAAATCCCGGAATCATAAACATGACGATTGTATCCCGGGATTTAAGAAATTAATACAGGTTGTGTATGTTTTTTTTTTTCAAAACAAACATGTTTTAGAGTGAACAGGCTTCTTCTGGGTAAGCTCGCTCCATCGTCGACTTTGTCTCTGTCACATAGACTAGAGGACTTAAACTTAGAATCAAAAGAGCAAACTAATCTCAAATAAAAAATAAAAACCGGTTCGTTTCTTACTTTTTTTTTTTACTTTTGAATAGACTTTGACTAATTATCGTAAAAAGATATATGAATAATACTTTTGTCTCAGACATCCCAAAATGAAGAAAGCATCGGTGAAAGTGGAAGCATATTTGTACGGAACTTAGCGTATGTCGTGTCTGAGGAAGAAATAACATCCTTGTTCGAAAAGTATGGTAAGTAGCACGAGCTTAAGAATTATTTTTAAGCATCGTCATTCAAAATAAAACTTCAGTCCATGCTGGACATGGAAAAGACTTCTCCTATTTATCGACAAAACGATAGGTCCTGTCCATCCAGCTTATCTGAAAGCGTAGCGTGCTAAGGTACTCCACAGCAAGGATTGCGGAACTTGCAATCCTTGTTGAAGTCGTGGAAATCCGTTGAAATTATTATTATTATTTCCTGATTTGTCTCTTAAATAGGTACTGCAGTTTATAGTGGAGTGCCTGTGGCATTAAAACGTGAAAACCTCGAATTTCAGTTACGGTGAATAAAATTTAAATTCTCTAAGTCAATCTAAATGGAATATTTAGCTAAAAATATGAATAAAAAAGTTTACCTATTAAAAATTGTGCATTTGATTTGAAAAAAAAACGATACTTTGCAATAATTCAAATAGTAACATACTTATTAGTTTATTAGGCTTGTCCCCTCAAAATCGAAAGTAAATATCGATAATTGCTTTTTTTTAAGCAACTCAATTTATTATTGTTTACGTAAATGTTATCATTATAAGAATTAAAATCTTTACACACTTATCTTAAATTCGCATGTCATAGTGGAGGAAACACGCCTCCGCTTCTTTTATAATAATCGATGTCGATAGAAAATAACTATGTCCCATCATTTATTATATGTTTTGTGATGTCTTTTTATGTGGTAAAATTTTGGGATATATGGGGTACTTCCCGTTGACCTACAATTATGCAAGAAACAAGGGCTCAAAGCACAAGTAAAGGAGAAACTTCTAAAATCGTTATTTTGTAGTTTTATCACATAAAAAGCACATTCCACAAAATATATAAGTAGTAGTTGACCGGTTCTTTTTTCTGCTTACCTACTATGTCTATATATTTATTTAATACGCTATAAAAAAACCTTAATTTTGATATACAAAGATATTTTTACAGCCTAAATAAGTATTTACCTACCTACTTATTTAATTTATTGAAAAAAGCTTTTTTTTTAAGCCAAATGTACAATGTTTTAATAGGTAAGTATCTAAGTAAACTTTTTAAACATATTATTAGGTAAACATTCCATCTTACATTTTTAAATTTCATTCACTGTAACCAAAGTCCGAGGTCAAAACCCCCAGGCACTCCACTATTAAACTTTTGACTTTCACAGGACCACTGGCCGAAGTAAACATGCCAATAGATCCAATCTCGCGCCTGCCGAAGGGATTCGCAACGGTAACGTTCGTGATGCCGGAACATGCCGTGAAAGCGTATACTGAACTGGACGGCACCGCCTTCTGCGGTAGAATGCTGCACCTGTTACCTGCCAAAACTGAGAAACTTGAAAATGATGACGACGATGGTATGTATAAATACGAAGAAACCTACTTTATAACAACTACATAAAGACTTACAAACTGCGGTCTTATCACTAAACGCAATTTTATATATGTACTTACCACCACACTATTTTGTCTGCACATAATGTGGCCAGGCCATTTACGATATCACGATATTTTTAATCCTTCGAATTCTACTTTAATCATTTATTTCTAACCGTAGTCTGGTTACAGACAGGGCTGCCATCCGTCCGAGTTTCTCCGGAATTGTCCAAGTTCGGAGGGCGTCCGGGCGGGGTTTTTATCGCGGGGTCAAAAAGGGTCGAGTAAAACCGGACACTTTTTGTGTCCGGGGAATCTCGATTGATTGAGAGGTAAAAGATAGCATAAATTAAAACTTAATTCGTAATTGTAAGCCACATATACTATAAATTTATACGGCTGCGGAGTTTTGGCTTGATAATACTAGTTGGCAAGCACTAGTAGTCTTCGAGCTATTTTATAACTTCTAGAAATAGATGTAACTGGTAAAAAATCGAATCAAACCAACAAAGATGGGTATCAAATGTTTGTCGGCGTCGGTAAATTAGGTGATGGCAGCCCTAGTTACAGTCAACCGCACATTAGCGAAAACACTTGCACTACGAAAATAACCCTGACTGCTAAGACGTAACGTAAAGACGCGGTCCATATCAAATTATTGCTACTAATGTGTGGTTGACGGTACACACAAAATCGATCGATGCAGGGTCTAATGCTAAGTCCACACATGTGTAGGTACATGCTCAACGTTTTTACTTTCATTCGAGCATGATCGAACGTATATATTACCGTAACTTAGGAGTAGGCCTTATTGCTCGAAATAGAACCAAAATCTTTGAAGAGCGAGATTCACGTGGCTTAATTTATATTTGATGATACTTACTCATCGAACATCAAAGTCAAAATCAAAACGTTTATTTCAATTAGGCCATTAAACGGCACTTTTGAACGTCATCATTTACAGTTCAGTAAAATAATAATATTACATTAATAAAGTGACTCTACTGTCCATTCGGAAAGGTAGATTCTTATGGAGAAGAACGGACAAGAAACTCCATAGTTACTCTTTTCAAATAATGATTTTACAAAAATTGGTATACAAACATTAATTTAATATTATGTGAGGACCCAGAGTATGCTACTTATAAGAACAAAGTATTACCAGCAGAGGTAAACTTAACCATTTTCTAAAGAAATTTAGGTAAATGGTACTCACATATTTACAGATAATCTTAATAACGATTAATTAAACAGAAAATAAAAACACAAAAAAGAAACAGTATATAAAGTTAATTCATAAATCAACCAGTTTGATTTTGTCTACACCCTTGATTGTCCTATGGAGCAGGACCAGCATGTTTCCAAGCATTCTTATCCTGAATGTAATCTTCTAATTTGTAATATGCTTGTTTACAAAGTGTACTTTTAACATAAGTTTTAAATTTTCTTTCATTTAGTTCTAATATGTCAGAAGGTATTTTGTTGTAACATTTAACACAATACCCCATGAAAGACTTTAGCTAATCTAAAAAATGGTTGATCTAATTTGTCTTTATTTCTGGTATTAAAATTATGTCTATCACTAATTTTACTAAAAAGATGTCGATTTTTCCGCACATAATATTTTCATGAATGAATTGGCAAGGGACTGTCACAATCTTTTAAAAAAGTTCCCTAAGAGAATCACGGCGACGCAGATTATAAAGGGCTCTGACAGCTCTCTTTTGTAAAATAAATATGGATTCAATGTCAGTAGCCCGACTCCACAGCAAAATACCGTACGACATAATGCTGTGAAAGTAACTAAAGTAGACCAAACGTCAACATCAACATACGTTAACATTTAGAACCTCCATCAGCAATCGGCTTGTGCGCTACGGGTCGCGGATTGGATTGTCTTACTGTTGTCTATAGTTGATGTGGATCAGACAGGGTCTTGGCAAAATGGGGTCTGTCAGTGGGGTGCCCCTGTACAGAACAGAACCATATGCTGGAGTTCCTCAAGTGCCCCTATACTAGCACCTTTGAGGACTAACGGCCGATTTCAATAACGTATCTACCTTTAACCAAATTAGATACCAACAGTAGCTGAAACGTCATGTTTGAAACGCAGACATGAAGTTTCAGCTTCTGTGGTGGTTATTTTTATTTTGTCAACCGGCGAATCCGACTCTTCTCATCTCACATACCTCAGTGTCTCAAAGTCTATGTTCTACCAGTGTGTGTTGCCAGTGATGACTTATGGAACCGAAACGTGGTCGCTCACAATGAGCCTCATCAGAAGGCTTTAAGTCACTTAAAGGAGAATGCTCGGAGTTTCCTTGCGTGATCAAATCAGGAATGATGATATCCGCAAGAGAACCAAGTTTACCGACATAGCCCGAAGGATCACCAAACTGAAGTGGCAGTGGGCAGGGTACACTGCTTGCAGAACAGATGATGGTCGATGGGGCTGAAAAGTTCTGGAGTGGCGACCGCGTACCGGAAGACGTAGCGTTGGAAGGCCTCCCACAAGGTGGACCGATGACCTGGTGAGGGTCGCGGGTAACCGATAGATGCGAGACGCACAGGACCGGTTGTTATGGCGAACCTTGGGGTAGGCCTATGTCCAGCAGTGGACGTCTTTCGGCTGATATGATTGATGATGTAAAGATAAGGTATTAAAATGGTCACTTTTATTTTGCTACGTACCTATTAAAAGTTTCACAAATAACTGAACAATTTGTTTTGGTGTTATTTTCATGCTTACGTCATTTTTATTTTTTCTCATTAAATGGCACCCGGAGTCAGCGCGACGCTAAGCGCTCTGTGAAGTTTTTTACTAAAATTCAAAATTCAGTGTCTTGATTTTGTGGGTCGATTTTGGTGAAATAAACGCTAAATGTTACTCGGGATAACACTTAATATTTTTAAGTACCTAGACTTCTAATCCAATCAGTGGTTTTTGCGTGATGCTTCCACAAAAATATAGATAAACACAAAAATTTCAAAAACCGGACAAGTGCGATCGGACTCGCGCACCAAGGGTTCCGATCGTGTCTTGATTTTTTCCGAGTATACATTACCTACGGAAGTTTATAAATTATAAAAGCAAGATATATCAGGTGAAATCGAAAGACAAACTTAACTTTGTTGGTGAAAAAATGTTCTCCCATACATCAATGTACGTCACGGTCAAATCTTCAACGGAAAATATAAGTTTGTAATCGTAAAAATGATTTTTAAATGATAAAACTATAAATTCCCAATTTTCAAACTTTTTCCTGTACTTGTACTCTAAGATCTATCTTCTTGCCAAATTTCATGAATCTAGGTCAACGGGAAGTACCCTACAAATTTTGATTCCCTTGAGAGTGTCGAAATATACGTTTAAGTCATTTAATTATATGTACCTACCTATAGATTACTACAGCTGGGCCCAAAATTCCGTAGTGGTACCTACCAAATTCAATCTATGTTTGGCGCTGAGTACTTATTACTAGTAATAGATAAAGGGTGTTACGATGTATATACACGTAAATTAAGTCCATCGATAAGATCGAGGAAAAACATAGGTGAGATTAGAGTAATTAGGTCTTTTAGTTAGAAACTGACATAATTCCTTTGTAGAAGGTCTAACGTTCAAAGAGAAGAAAGCAAAGAAGCTGAAAGCGCAAGCGAAGTCGTCCCACAACTGGAACGTGCTATTCCTGGGCACCAACGCAGTGGCTGACGTCATCGCGTCCACATATAACACCACGAAGGAGCAGCTACTCAATGATAATAATAAAAGTGAGTACGACTTTATTATCACTGCTTTGCACAGAACATCAACTTTTGTCTGACTTGTTGCACAATGCTTAGGTTTTTCATAAAAGTATGTCTACGAAAATGTCACATATCTTGATGTAAGTATACAATACTTAGCTTAAAAGTTTAAATTTGTAACAACTTCGTTACATTTTCTTCATGGTTCATCGCTTAAAGGGGTTTGTCAAAAAATTTAATACCTATTCATTGTAATGAAACAGATACAAGCGCTGCTGTGAGGTTGGCTCTCGGTGAAACGCAACTAGTTGCCGAAACCAGAAAATTCCTTGAAAGTAACGGAGTTTATTTAGATGCATTCAATAAAGTGAGTAATAAGTACTAACACCTACCTAACAAAATCGTCTTCTTGACAACTCCAAAGCACTTTCTTAATTGCAAACTTATCTTCCAGCCTGCAAAAAAACGATCAAAAACATGCATACTGGTCAAAAATTTGCCTGCAAACACTGAAAAGGAAGAAATAAAGGCTTTGTTTACCAAACATGGACAAATAGCGAGATTCTTAATGCCACAACATGGCATAACTGCCCTTGTTGACTTTATTGAACCATTCGAAGCCAAAAAAGCATTTACTAAGTTGGCATATTCGCAATTTAAGAGTGCGCCACTGTATTTAGAATGGGCACCGGAAAATGTATTTGTAAAGTCTGCCGAGAGAACGCAATCCGATAAAAATACAATTGAAGAAGGCGCTGATGAAATTATACATAAAGTTGAACCCAAAACGTCTGTTGCACAATCTCGTGAACCTGAGAACAGCAAGGAAGATGTCAAAGAAGACGCTGAAATGGAGCTTGAGGAACCCGAAAACGATACGACATTGTTCGTTAAGAATCTTAATTTCAGAACGACTGAAGAGAGTCTTAAAACGGTTCGTTAAAACATGAAAACTGATATTATAAAAACTTTTCTGTTAGGTAATTATCACATGAATCTAACACCTACTGTTGTTACAGCATTTTTCTGCAGCTGGTGCAATACACAGTGTGTCAATCGCAAGAAAGAAAGACCCAAAAAATCCTGGACAACTTCTTTCAATGGGTTACGGCTTTGTGCAATATTATAAGAAGGAACATGCCAACGAAGCTCTGAAGAACCTTCAAGTTACTACTCTTGATGGAAAGTCGTTAGAATTGAAAAGATCGGAAAGAGGAAATACGTTAGTTATGATTGATAACGTTGTTTTGTTTGCGCGCTTTATTTTTAGATAGTAAAGGTACTCACATAAATCTTTAATTTTCAGAAATGAAGTACGAACATCAAAGAAATCCAATAAAGAAACGACGCAAAACGGCACCAAAATTCTCGTCCGAAATGTACCGTTCCAAGCGAACAGAAACGAATTACATGAAATATTTAGGTAAAGTAATTGAGTCATGGTTATTTCGTTGACTGTAGATATTTGACCTTTACTTTTCTTTGAATTAACTATAGTAGGCGCCAGATAAATGTGGAATAAAGTATATTGACCTTTCCCTAATAACTGTTCATAGGTACCTGAACAATTAAATATGAATCGTTTTTCATTATTAGACAATGTTAAGGATCACGAGAGATGATGATTCGGGACAGCTTTGTGTCATTAATTCCGTTTTTCAAATTAAAAATGTCAATAATTGTAGGTGGGTCAATGACCGTTATTCCACGATTATCTGGTGCCTACTATAGGTTGTTTAGTGTTATGCTTAGTCCTAGTAGTGGCATGCGCGCTGAAGACATTGTCAGGACCTTCATAAGGCAGCATAACATAATTTTCTGCATGAAAATTATCTGTAAATGGTTGTTTCATTTCTTGATAGTGTGCGCCGCTCTCGTCCCGCACACGCCAACGATCGATGTCGTTCCCTGGGTGTATGATAGGTGATAGTGTAACGACTCTACCTACCCCTTCATCATTCAATTTAGGCTGAGTGCTAGCACTTTTTGAACGTCAAAGTTCTACATGAAGACAGTCCCCCCCAAAACGCCCGCCCGTCACCACTTCCTAGTGTTATAGCTGGGAAGAAGTGGCGCAACAAACTCCCCAGCGAGACTACTCTCACGTTACGCATCTGTGACCTACATACGTACCACCAACTTCGAGTCTGTCTGACACGTAATTGTTTACCAAAACATTTTTATAGCTAGGCATTGTATCAATGAAAATAGTTTTGTAATAAGCAGAAAATTCACTTATTCAAACACGAAGGCTGCAACTCACTTTATAGTTCGTTGTGGTAATGTTAATGAACTGATACGGAGTTACTGGTAATTAAAGCGCTATCGTAGCGAATTTTAGATTAAACACAATTTAAATTTCTTATCTTTCGAATGCAATGGATTAAATAACAATGTTTAAAATATATTACTGTTTTACAGGGCTTTTGGCGAAATTAAAACTTTGAGACTGCCTAAAAAACTATCCCCTGGAACAGACCAACATCGTGGTTTTGCGTTTGTAGACTATCACTCCAAAGCAGACGCAAAGGTATTTTTTTTATTAATTACATATCTCTTTTTACTACCCAACTACGGCAAAGCCAAAGGGATTAGGATTTTAACAAAACTAATAATGCTTCAATCATTTTTCAGTCTGCATTTGAAGCTCTGTGTCAATCTACTCATCTTTACGGAAGGAGATTAGTGTTAGAATGGGCAGAACAAGGTGATGATACGGAAGACGTCAGTATGTTACGAAAAAGGACTGCTCAAGCTTTTAATGCCCAAACTCCAGGAGGCAAAAAATCCAGAAAAGGTGCCGTTGACGTCGAGAAGTTTGTTGAAGGCGACAATGATGCAATGTGAATAAAGAAATAATTTAAGCATACCACTTTTTTATTTTATATAGCACTTCGCCCGCGACTTCGTCCGTGCAGATTTAGTTGGTACTCCACAAACTTTTTTTAAGGTTTGTTATGGAAAATTAAGCACGATATTCATTTAACGGTCTCAGGTCTCTCAGGTCAACCTACTATTCAACCCGTTCACCCCGTCAAGGGTAGATTAAAAAATTGTTAGATCTGATTCAAATATCTCACTTTTAACAGAGGAATCCGGGCCTTAGTTTGTACGTTCCAATTTCCACGTAAATTGAAGTAACCAATAATGTCCTCCCTTAAAAACTTCATCACCCCTTTTCGCCCATTTAGAGGTTTGTTTTCGAAAAATCCAAACATTTTTTATTCTTCTTTTTTTCCAAATCATTAATGCCGTGTTTCAACTTCATCGCACCAAGTATTAAGATTCTCCCCAGTTCGCAGTTTTTGGACCAAATCGTAACAAACAAATAAATCTTTCCTCTCTATAATATTAGTTTAGATTATAAATATACCATAAGACCTTGTAAACATTACGGTGCAATAAATATTTTGAATCAGAATTTCCCGGAGGCCAGAATCCCCACGTACCTACCTACATTGCGACGCGACGGCCGGACCGAATGACTGCCGCGCTCGTAATTTTGTCACGCGAATATTTTTATTTTGCGATATCTTCTAAGATATTTGCTTAAACTATATAGAGTTATGCACAAATATTCTATATTACATTTCCGTTCTAACAAACACATTTATTTAGAAATAGATGAATACCATATGGGTTAAATAAGCTTCGCAAAAATATATTTTTTTTAATCTAAAATTTTAATAGTAAAAGCAGTTATTGTGAGTTATCGGAGTCGGAGATAGGCATATGCTATCGCGAACTTTTTTATAGATATTGATTATGTTCTTTAATATTGTAGTAGGTACATTGTTTTGTTCTATCATCAATAGTTTTCGCAGCGCATGCGATGAAAGACATTGTATGACCCTTTTTTTAACACCTTGTGTTACATTATTCAACTTTTAGTAGGTTATCCCTAATTATTTCTGGAAATTAATATAGCCTATGTAACTCGGTGAAGATTAGCTTTCTAACAGTGAAAGAATTTTTAAAATCGGTCGAGTAGTTTTTGAGCCAAATCGTAACAAACAAACAAATCTTTCCTCTTTATAATATTAGTTTAGATATCTACAGGGAAATTTATTAATTTATTAGTAGGCATTGTGGTACCAGAAAAAAATACCATATAAATTAAAAAACAGTGGATATTGTTATCCGCCTTTATTTTTATGCCAAAATAGTTACAATAGTGATGGATGGCATACATTATTATAAATTTGTCTGTGTCACATATTATGAGAAACTAAAGTGATCTTTAATCTCAAAATGTAATGTCTCTGGACTTGCTCATATTATGTTAATGCCCCTAGTATTTACAAAGTTAGATCAAGACAATAATTAGATCGCGACATAACAAGATAAACGACATTACGAGAGAGTCAAGTTTTGAAAGTGACCTATATTTTAATGCTTCCACTAACTATAAAGAAATATAATAAATTATATTCCACACCTAAACATACACAAATTATAATAGTGCAATGATTTATAAGATCTACCAGTCATTGCACTATCAGTGAAGTTTGGTAGTCAGCCACAAAAGTAATTTTGATTTTATTTATTATGTATGAACCTAATTATTGCTTTAAAGTATCTTCTAGTCTTCAATAATATGTTACAAACTAGTAATAATTTAGCAAGTTCTAATTCTTAAAGCTGTTCTATATATTTAGATGGTTTTTACTTACTTTTGTTGCTGACTGTACAGTTCTAACACTAAAGTTATTATATTAATTAACACTAGAAAGACTGGGAAAATATTTACATACCATTAGAATAGCATGAAAGTAAGTTAAGGATATAATAATTACATATGTGACAAACAATAATAATAAAAAAAACGTTTCATAACAAACAGATTGGCCAGGAGTTCTAAGTAAATCTACAAAATAGTGTTTACATCAGCATATTATTATCACTAAAACTTACACCACAATACATACTTGAGATATCTCATGCACCTTTTTTTCAGAACTCTCAGTTAATACTTTCAGCATATTTTAATTAGCATTGATATCAATCTACATGACTTCTATTCATATAAGCTTTTTATTATTTTACATGCAATTTTACTGCTAAACTTTATAATTGGTTTTAACACTTTACCAATAAGATTCTGCCAGTAATAATGAAGAAGTGAAATTAAAATCCTTTAAAATATTGGATAGACATTTGAATAGATATTGTTTCTTTGAAATTATGAAAAATCGTATAATATAAATATACAAATATATGTATATGGCAGTGCTACATTGAGACATGAGAGTGAGATCCAAAATTTTCAATAATTTCAAAAGTATTAGAAGGATAGTAATTCTTATTTAATTTACACTCATTTGTAAACAGTGAAAAGGTGAGTGCCTATCAGCCACTCACCTTTTCACTATGATCTTAATGCACAACAATTAAGCACATACTTTATTTTTTTTTAAGGAATGTGTTCTTCACTTTTACGAAAGTATGTTTAAGTTTGATTTTTACTTAGATTTAGACATGTTTGAACCAATAATAAATGCTATGTGTTTATAAATCTGATTGCTTTATGTCATTATATTCGGGATAAATTGCAACTGCATAGTTGTATAATTATCTCTACCTAAATCATCAAATGACATAATCATGAATAACACAAATCATAACATTTCAATCAATCTTCACAGTTGAATAAATTTTCCTGACAAATATGCTAGTACCAATGTATCCCACAGTTCCACAAATAATACCCAGAGCTAAGCTGAACAAAGCCATGTAGCCAAAGTAAAAAGTGGTCTGGAACAAGCCATACATTTTCGTTTTGAAAAGGAAGTAATAGAAAGAGTACAAGTACACATAGATGGCAGTGCTGCCCGCAGAAAGAAAACTGGTCCATTGCCAACGGTAGTCTTCAGCATTCAGCAAGAAATAAGTGCAAACAATAGTCACACAGATGGTTACAATCATCAAGATTAGAAATACCAGTAGCATAAATCCATACACATAGTAAATTTTATATGCCCAAAAAGAAGTAAAGATGAAATACATTTCAATAAATATAGAACCAAATGGTAATATTCCTCCGACTATTATGATTATAAAAGGTTCCATAAACCATTTTTTTTCTGGAATGGGTCTAGGAACTGCATTAATGCGACAAGGGTAGTCAGGTTGTCCTGCTAAATTGCGACCAAGTACTGTTCCTACTAAAGTTAGAGGCAATATCACAAAAGTGCAAATGGACATGACAGCTATCATACTACCAAAGGGAATGGCTCTTGATGCGTGGTAATACATAGCAATAAAGTTGATAAAGAATGCTGTACCACAAACTAGTACAGGCAGTAAAAATGCTGAAAGTAACATTTGTTTTATCCAAAGCTTACCACCCATCCTGGCATACAGAGAACCACCAAAGTATCCATTGACAGGGGATGTGGCGGCATAGATAAATATTGCTGTGGACAGTAACGATCCCCTTTCAGTGTAAAGTTCACCAAAGATAGTAAATATTATAACTGCTAATGTTACAACAGTGAGTTGGTACCCAGCCCCAATCAGTGCTGAAAATACTGGCAAATGAGGAACTGGCCTGAACACATCGCCATGAACTTGTTTCCACCCGTATTCATCTCCCAAGTCTTTCTCTAAATCGTCAAGATCATCATCCTTTGAATATCTTGCATAGTCCTTACGGAGTGTTCTCATGAGGATCATGGAAACAAGTCCCACTAAAAATATCACCATCATGAAACTGTTGAAAATACTAAACCAATGAATTCGGTGCTGGAAGAAATTTGGATCCAAGTATTTATCAAATCTATCTTCAAAGTGGATATCGCTTTTCTTCCAATTGACTTCATAAGTGAATGGAATTTTGGCGTCGGCTGATAGTCGCTCCTTATTCTCAGCTGTAAGGTTAACTTCCACAATTCTGTTCCCATTGTATCCAATGTCGAATTTCTTGTGAGTCCAAATGTAATAATGATCCCCATCGATTTCGCCTACTGTTCCCCATATCGGTAGGTCATCTATGTACATTTGATACCAGTAGTGATTCTTCACGGCATACACAAGCGCTTTGTAGGATTGGTCATTCAGTTCGATGGCACAAAACTGCTGCGCCGGTACATTGTCCCGGTAGGTAATATCGAGACCACTAAATTCTAGCTCAACTCCCTGGAGCGCTTCAGACAAAGTCTCATGGTAATGTCCAATCGTCACTTTAGTACCTACGCAGAAAGGTAGTGAAAAGTATGCATACGTTTCTTGGCGATTGTGATACGGTCCTACTGTATTCATCCACAGCACAACTTGTTCTCCATCTTTATATGTATGGGTATGTTCGTCACAGTTAACTATAGTCCAAAAAATAAACAATAAATACAAATATTTCATTTTAAAGCAGCAATTTACTTCCTAACACCAATTTACAGTACAAATAAAATAAACATAACACGTATGTGAAATGCCGATGTCGGACTTCTATGGTATAATATTGCCATTTCATAAAATCATTACTTTTTGTGCAATGTGAAACGTCACTTTCCAAATGGAATAAAAGATTCTATGTGCTTTTGTTGTAAAAAAAAATAAAACGATTTCAGTAAAAATAAACGGTTGGATCTAGTAACGTTTGACAGGAGTAGGGGGGTAAAAAAAAAAGGTAAATCATGTCAAAATACATTAACAAGTAAATCAAACTAATAAAGCCTCCACACGAAACGGTATCGCGGTAAAATAGCGAAACAATTTCTAAACCGTGCAAAGTAACGATGCAGAGGCGCGTTACCGAATCGTGCTACGGAATCTACGCAAAAACGTTGTCGTGGCACTGGTGATTGACATCCCTTGGATTGGTCGTCTTAGGTCCCCCATAAATCTTAAAATTGATAAAGCCAATTTGCTATGTTCCATTATCAAGTTTTTTAGACCCTGACAGCGATAGTGTACTGTGTACCCCAATAGGGCAATAGCTATAGCTATTACTTACTATACTCTTTGGGCAATAGGTATATTCTGTGGGAGTACCCCCTTAACTCAAGTGTTTTGAGGTTATGACATATGTGCATGTTTATCATCAAATTTATAAACTAAAAGTAAAAACTATCAAAGATGGATGTGGACTTACCTAGTTGTGTCCAAGCTAGACTGAAATCGGACACAGGAGAAGAGACAGGAAGTCCTTTAGATCTACCGCTAAACATAACCAGAGATCAACTTCAGCTCATCTGCAATGCTCTTTTACAAGAAGTAAGTCGATTATTCATACTAGTTGTTTGTTGCCTAGGTACCATTGATGGACAGAGTTTTTTTTGTAGGCCTGTAATAAAAGATCTGACCTAAATTTACTGACATGATCTGCTAATTTCTGACGAACTTAAACAGCTAACTATAACTTTATAATCTCTTCTGTAGTTTCGGCTCTATTAGATTAATTATTGGAAATCTCAGTTAGAATCAATCTCAAGTCTTTTGCCTTTTCAAGTGCATATAATATTTAATCATTGATTGATTAATGTTTTCATTTTAAAATAATATTTATTTTGCAAATTGGTCATCAACATTTTTCTAGTCTGCTTCATGTTGTGAAATATTATTTCAGGAAGACAAACCATTTCTATTTTTCGTTAAAGACGTTGAAATAACAAACAACCTCAAAGATGCCCTTGATATAAAAAGTTTAAACTCTGAAGAAGTTGTTGAAATCATATATCAACAACAAGCTGTCTTTAGAGTAAGACCAGTTACCAGGTGTACTAGGTTAGTATGATAAATCTATCCTATTGATTATTTTACTTAGCAAGAAAATGGCTAGTGCATGTATTCTAAAGTTTCAATAATGTTTTAGTTCAATACCAGGCCATGCAGAAGCAGTAATATCAACATCCTTCAGTCCTTCTGGGAAACAATTGGCTAGCGGTTCAGGAGATACCACTGTCAGGTTTTGGGACCTAAGTACACAAACCCCATTACATGTATGTAAAGGTAATGCAATTGTTATCTACACTAGACTATTATTATTATTGTAGTAGTTCCAGAGATTAGCGTGTTCAAACAAACAAACTAATCACTAATCTAGTGCTAATCTGTAACTCCGACTACCAGTGGGATTTGGTTTTTTTTTTTTGTATTTGATAACCACATTCATAAGGAATGCTATATGGGAATGGGGAGAAATACTGGAATGGGAAAAAACGGGATGTACAAAAGCTAAAATCTGTTAAACAAATCATTGCGGCACCCAGTTTCGAAAACTTTTTGCTGTGGCAGTGAACATTTATTTCATGACACGACATTATGTAGTTTTAAATCTACACAATAACTAGAAACCAAGGCTTGTTCAATGTGAAAAACGTAATTATGTTCATGGTAAACCCTTCTGAAACTAAATAAGCAGGAGTTTTAATCAATTAAAAAATGGCACGCATCTCTTGTCTTACGCCACACGTAAAAAAATTGATGACACAACTGTTGTGCCAGTCGCAATGAATCCGTTAATTGATTAATATTAGTCGAGGTTGACACCTATTGACAGGATTGATCCACACTTGCACAAAGTCGGGAGGAGCGGAAGGAAGAAATTGTGTGGTCCAATAGTGAATCTAAAGGGTGGTTTACATTCACAATTGGAGCCGTTCAAGTGGGCCCTGGATGCAGGGACCCACTCAAACACAATCAATTTTCGTTCCAGCCCTTTAAGAGTAAAGTGACATTACACACATAGAAGATTTTTTTTATTTTCAGGTCATGCCAATTGGGTTCTTTGCATAAGCTGGTCTCCAGATGGTTTAAAGTTGGCATCGGCTTGCAAACAAGGCAAAGTTATGATATGGGACCCAAATACAGGGAATCAAATAGGAAAAACAATGGTAGGGCACAAGCAATGGGTCACAGCACTTGCTTGGGAACCTTATCACAGGTATTTATTTATTTATTATTTATTATAAGGCTTCTCAACAATGAGTACACCAAAGCTTTAAAATTTGTACATTGCAAACTTAAGTTTAAGCGCCTCATCACTTTCAGAGAAGCACAGCATGCACTACATTATGCTCAGATAATAACATAATTAATCAAAATGATTAAAACATTGCTTGAAAAATTAAAAATAATAACAGTTAGATAAAACATTAAATTAAAGTAAAAAAAAAAAAAAAAATTAGTACAATAAATTATATTAGATTATGGTTACAATAAATTAAATTAGATTTAATTTTTATAAAAGATTACATAAATTATTGAAATTAGACTAGACATAACAATTACCAATTAATTAGCAAGCGCAAGGTATGTATATTAAGTCAAATGAAGGTCTTAATTGAAATTGCCTAGTCTGTCAAAATATACTACACAATAATATTTGACTGGTATGTAACTTATTTTCATTAATAAGAATTTTTTCAATGTTCTAGGAATCCAGAGTGTAGAAAACTGGCCAGTTCATCTAAAGATGGTGATGTCAGAATATGGGACACAGTCACATGCCTAACAGTTTTAAGTCTAACAGGTCATTCAAAAGCAGTCACATCTGTCAAGTGGGGTGGCAATGGACTTATCTACACATCTTCACAAGATAGAACAATAAAGGTTTGGGTAGATCCTACTTATCTTAAACTGCAGTGTGATTCTGTAAACCTCTCACCATGCCATAGGTGAAGCGAACGTTAAGTGTGAAAATTGAACTGTCAATCCATACAAACAAAATGGAACAACAGTTCACTTCATGCTCACTCCACCTGAGTTTACACGGTGAGATGTTGAGTGAATATACCAGCAGTATAGGTACTTTATGGTCTCTATTTGTGACAAAATGAATGTTTTTTCAACATTTCTATGCATAAACAACAATATTATTTTGTCAAGGTATGGAGAGCAGATGATGGCATCCTGTGCAGGACTTTAGAAGGACATGCACATTGGGTCAACACATTGGCTCTTAGTACAGATTATGTGCTCAGAACTGGACCTTTCCATCCCATCACTGACCAGCAATCCAGCATTAGTGATAGTGAGTAAACCTCTACCCATGATCTATATATTCCTCAATATGTTCGTAAAAACAGTGTCAAAACTCAGTTTAGTAGTTAGTGTTCAGAATCAGAATTATTAATTTGCCAGCAATGTAGGTATGAAGGTATGTAGGTAAAAGTTTGAGATGGTACAGAATTGGGTGTTTCCGCTACATTCTGCCTTACAGCACGCAAAATTATGTTTTGCAGTTACAATACTTACAACAATTGTCATTGACTTAGAACTAACTAACATGATCAAAATTCACATAAATAGCTCAATTGTCACATATATAGTCGATTAACAAATCAATAAGCTTATCTAAAATATTTACCAGCCAGGAAGTCATTAACGAATAGTAACATTTTTGTAATAGTAATGTAGTCAATTTAGTTTTAAATATACGAATGAGTTGTTCTTTTAAATTATTTTATTATATATGATAGGCCCCATTGACTAAATAATCTTTCGTAATAGTGCTGTTTTATATTTACCTGTATGTAATAATTTATTATATTGTAGTCTTATAGAACCTGAGCGTAATCTAATGTTGGCTAGTGTCGGATATAAATTTAAATTCGCTCTAACAAAAATGTACACTTCCAATAATGATATAAAGAGACGGGAAGCACCGCACAGCATTCAGTCGTTTTTAAACTTGACATTGATCTTATGCAGCGTTTTTGAGCTTTGAAAATCTCCTCCCTATCGCTACAGATTATTTGACCATGAAATACCTTTCCAGAAAATGTTCTACAAGAGCGGGCCCTCGAGAGGTATGAAGCAGTGTGCGGAAAAAGCGAAGAGCGCCTTGTATCAGGATCTGATGATTTCACATTGTTTCTCTGGCTGCCTGAAAAGGAGAAACGCCCTTTAGCACGAATGACAGGCCATCAGCAGCTCATAAATGACGTCAAATTTTCGCCAGACACAAGGTACTTTATCCTTCGTGATTATATGGGTAGTCTTATGATTTTTATAATGTACGGTTGATGGGGGACTGAAGCAAAAAAAAGACGATTTGGCATAGCCAATTAATTATAACTAGTTATCTTATTATCCTCTTTTACAGAATAATAGCATCAGCTTCCTTTGACAAATCAGTGAAACTCTGGGATGCAGCTACAGGCAAGTTTATAACAACTCTCAGAGGACATGTGCAAGCAGTATACATGGTGGCTTGGTCTGCTGACTCGAGACTTCTATTGAGCTCCAGTGCAGACTCTACCTTGAAAGGTTTGTTAATCATATATCTAGGATTCTATTTTAAATGATGCTTAGAAAATGAAATGTCTAATATTTCAATATTTATTGTTTTTCAGTTTGGAATATGAAAATAAAGAAACTAGAACTAGATTTACCAGGACATGCTGATGAAGTGTTTGCTGTAGATTGGTCACCAGATGGAGCTTATGTAGCTTCAGGGGGAAAAGACAAAGTTTTGAAATTGTAAGTTTAAATTTGAACCAAACAACAAATGGACCGCAAGCTAGGCTACAAATTTTGTCAATCATTTCCTCTCAGGTGATAACATGTAAAATGCATCAGAGAGTTGTATCATGAAGCTCTGTGTGGTGGGGTGGGTAAGGTTAGGTTAGGTAGCTTTCCAAGCAGAATTCGAGGACTTCCTGGATCGATTGGGAGCCTCGCTAGTCGGTGCGGCGAATGACGCCGGGCCATATAATAGTCATGGGGGAAATC
The DNA here is from genome assembly GCA_002192655.3 of Mamestra configurata. NCBI lineage: Eukaryota > Metazoa > Arthropoda > Insecta > Lepidoptera > Noctuidae > Mamestra > Mamestra configurata. The sequence goes on along the minus strand of NDFZ01004612.1, from coordinate 83,384 downwards.
TATCGCATGGGGTTCCCCAAGAACGGATGGCAGAGGAGCAGCAGTCGAGGAGTGGGCGGTAGCTACAGGCCTCTATCTCTTAAACTTAGGCTCTGCTAATACGTGTGTGCGAAGACAGGGGGGGGGTCGATATCGACCTTTCCTTTGCTACATGGTGTCCAAGGCTTGCAAGTCCTGGAGGGTGTGGAGACCATTATACCAGGTATCGGATCACTTGTATATTCGTATGGATGTCTCCACCTCACAGGGGTCGGGAGTGGCTCAACACTCAAAAGCTTGTCACTTTCAAAGCTGGGCAGTAAAACGGCTTGATAGGGACCCGTTAGAGGAGGCAGCCATTGTCCAGGCATGGCTGCCTTCACCGCCTTCTACTGAAGGGGTTGATGCTGAAGCTGACCGATTTGGCAATGCCATGACGGCTGTGTGCGACGCCTCCATGCCTCTACTGGTGGTCCCGGGAGTTGGCGGACCTCCGCGATGCCTGTATTATTGCCCGAAGGTTCTACTCGCAAGTGCGCGGACTACGCCACCGCAATGCATGGGCGTGCAGTAGGCTACAGTAAGGGTAGGCCAGCCCATACAAAATGCCCAAAAAAAAACTCACCATATTATTCAGGGTTGAAATCACGATACCGACGATGCGAATTAAAAAAAAATGACGAATGAATTTTGAAAAACGTTGAAATTTTTTTTTCTGGCGTTATGTATGGGCTGGCCTACCTTTACTGTAACCTACTGCACGCGCATGCCGCAATGAGGAGCTGTAATCCCAACTGAAGATTGCTACCGAAGCGCCCGGGAAGCTCTACAGTTGGCGATCTCCCGAGCAAAGAAGCAGGCGAGGAGAGAGATGTTGGATGGTCTAAACCGCGATCCTTGAGGACGCCCGTACCGTGTGGCGCGGAATAAACTCCGCGTCCAAGGCCCCCCATTAACGGAATCCCTCCAGCCTCAGTTCCTTGCGGTTTAAAAACCACCTCCCCGGGACCAGACGGGGTGCCTGCAAAGGTACTGGCTCCAGCGATGGATGCGATGGAGGACAGGCTTAGGAAACTGTTAGATAACTGTCTGACATCGAGACGGTTCCCTAAGCCTTGGAAAGAAGGTCGTTTGGTTTTGCTGCCACGAATGTCATGCGTAGCAGTTCTCGCGGCCCAATCAAGGCGAAAGTAGGTGCACAGGCGAAATTTTTAGTGGGTGCATGCCCCACATAACCACGTCGTCTCCCCGGACACCGTGGCATGAGTTACGCATTTTCTTCGGTCAAAAAAAAAAAAATAACTAGCCATCCAAAACCGTTGACAAAAAAAAAAATTTAGTAATTTCCTTCTGATTGAAAATTTATCAAATTATAGCTAACCCAATATCTTGAAGAAAAAATAAGTCAGCTGACTATTAAGTGGTGGATATTTCGTCAGCTGGACACACGAACATGTAAAATAAAATCAGTCTTTTCCTCTCAATTGAAAATTTATCAGATGATAGTTTAAATGTGAATAAATAAACATGTCAGCTGGCTGTATCTCGTTGGGAAGATCGTCAGCTGATGCCCTGAAAGGTTTAACGCAGGAGCATCTATCATCATGTCTTCATAATGCCAGCTGGTTTCTTTTATTACTTACAGGATCATATTAACTATCAGTTTACAAATTTTTATCTGGGAGGGAATGACGTATCTAAGTTATTCGACGTATTGCTTCATGCTCTAACTGTAAGATAATATCTTTTTTTAAAGTTTTGATTAAATCAATATTCTCTAAATGAAGGAATACTGTGATAAGGGGTGCCGCTCATTAAGTAGGTATAAGAACATTTTCTGTATTTTCAAAAGCTATAACGCTCAAATGACGTAACGTTTACTACAACACTATGTTATTTTCATGAGAAATATATCGTTCAGTATACTTACATATGTAAAAGTCAAAGGCAAAAGTACTTAAACTGAAACATAAACAGGCAAAAGTAATTTTATTCTGACTGAACACGTTGGTCTTAAGGTCCTTGTCTTGTTTTCATACATTATCATATTATCTGTAGATAATAGTGATTTCAAATGACATTATTATGTGATTAACCTTTTGAACGCCGGAGCATAAACGCATCGGCGTAGGTACCTCCGACGCCAAACATCAAATTTGCCGTACCTACCTACTTTTTGTCACATTATTTGTGACGTTTGGCGTACAGGGCACGCACTTGCTTGTCACGTACATACATGACAATGGCACGTACTTGCTTGTCATGTACAGACGCCAGCACATCAATATACCCAAAAATGTCAAATTTTTCCAATCAACTTTGAACCTAATGCTTTAGCGATAAAGTTGAAAATCTATTAAATTAATCTGACAGATTGTTATAGCTTGATGTGCTGGCGTCTGTACATTCGTGGCAACAAGCATGGAAAACACGTGTTCCAAGTACCTAGGGATTGCAATCCAGGATTTTTTTTTAATCCCGCGGGATTTTTGCTGGATTGACTTCAATCCAGCGGTCCTCCAGCATAGGTTATAGTTGTTTTATGGAATTTAAAACAAAACACCTGGTTATGGTTACCGATAATAATCAAATACCTATTTATTAAAAATACACAAATCAACAATACCTTGTATTTGAATAATTATTTCACTGTTCGGTTATTTTGTTATTTATTATTTAACTAGCTTTTGCCCACGACTTCGTACGCGCATATCCCGTTTTTTCCCGTTCCCGTAGGAATTTCGGGAAATCCTCTCATAGTGTTCTCCTACACTCTCCAAGGAAGCTACATGCCAATCAGCTTTCTACGACCAGTAGTTTCGGCTGTGCATTGTCTGTCAGTCGCGCGGTCACTCACTCAGTAACAGAAGTATTTTATATATAAGTATTGATTATTATGAAGTTTTGTAAAGTTTCAGTCAATGCGGCGTTTAGTAGAACAGAGAAAGAATAGATGGATATAAGTAGTTTAACAAATGTTCGATTCTTTAAATTGGCATAACTTTTTTATTTATCAACCGATAGATAAATGGTTAAGTGAAGCTTACCACAATGTATTAGTGAAAACCGCATCTAAATCCGATAATTTGTTCCTGAGATTAGCGTGCACAAACGCACAGACAAATAGACAAAAATTCTAACAATCATTGTTTTGGGTGCTATTTGCGTTGATAAAGGTCCCAAATATTTTTTCTCATATATCTTCCATGTACAGACAGTGATTACTTACGATTTGGCTCAAGAACTCCTGCACCGATGTTAAAAATTCTGACACCGTTAAAAAGCTACATCTTCACCGAGTAACATAGGCTATATGTAATTCCAGAAATAATTAGGGATCCCTACTAAAACTTGACTTATGTAACCCAAGGTGTACAAAAATTGTCATAAAATGTTTTTCATCGCATGCACTGCGAAAGCTATTTATGATTCATAAAAATAATGTACTACATAATTAAAGTACTCATTATTACCTAGAAAAAAGTCCGCGAGGCTTTATATCTAACTATTGGTACCTATTAGTAGAGTTAAGTCACAATGACAGCTTTTTGTTAAAATTATTCAATCAAAGCCCAGTTGGAAAGAAAAGGTGGTGATTTTGGTATCATTTCCTTATCCTTTTAAATAGTTTCATAATTAAGGTTGTACATGTAAATTACACTTTAAATTATTCAAATCGGATCTTTCGTTTAAAAGTTACGACGGGTATAAAAATGCTGTAAGAAAAATCCGATGAAGTTGAAACACGGCAAAAAATAAGAATAACATATATTTGGATTTTTCGAAAATAAACCCCTTAAGGGGCGAAAAGGGGTGATGAAGTTTTTAGGGGAGGACATTATTGCTTACTTCAATTTACGTGGGGATTGGTATGAACAAACTAAAAGTGGGATCGGGTCTTGGGATCTGAACTTGTTTAAAGATCACTCAAGACGCTTAGTTGACACTTCGCATGACCCAAGGGCTGGCTTTTACCTTGTTCAAAGAATAAGCATTGCCATACAACGTGGCAATGCAGCCAGTCTTTTGGGTACGCAGCCAGTCGACAGCGATGCGGATGAATTTTTTGACGCCATATTTTAGGGTTACTTTAGTTAGGAGTTCTTATTTTGATTTCTAGTGTATATAGTTAGTTAAGTATTTATAAAAAATGTGTAAATAACTATATAGATTTAAAATACAACGTGCCGTTATATTAAAAGTTACAGGGGGCTCATTTATCATCTGATAAATTTTCAACAGAGGAAATTACTGATTTATTTTTTTTCATGTTCATGTGACCAGCTGACGTGTTATCCATCACTTAATAGTCAGCTGACTTAATTTTTTTTTTTTGAGAAATTTTCAATTGGGAGGACATTACTAAAATTCAATTGTTTTTTCAACGTGTCAGGGGAGGCTACCGCTGCATAACCCACCCATCGAACTGCAGCTGGCCTTCACAGAGTTTCATGAAACAACTCTATGAAGCATATCCAAGTTATAGCCCGAGAAGAACTTAGTCATGAAAATCTGTTGCTCACGGACCAGTCACTTTCTTAATTAATTTTTATACTTGTTTTTTCAGATGGCAACACTGAATGATGACAGCCACTCTTCAGTGAAATACAACTTTATTACAGAATTACTGTTACAATATTATTATTTTTTAATAAATAAACATGTTTCACTTAATTTTAATGCTTTTCTTGACATTAGCCTTTATTCCTGATGCTTCTCCAGCATATCTAGTCATCTCAGTTCTAGGTTCACGGACAGCTCCCTTCCTCCTGATCTTAGCCTTCCTATATTTGAGCTTATGTTTAACTCTTGGATTTCTTTGATCCTTCTTTCTGTGTGGTGTCAAGCCCTTGTTTTTGGCAATTTGGTAAGTAATCTCACGTTTTACCCCAACATCTTCTGGAACAATATCCTGTGATGACGTAGAAGGTTTATTGTCTTCAGTCTCAATATCATTAGGAGAAATATCATTGTCAGAGAATCCACTCTCTTCAGATTCATCATTGTTCCTTTGGACATCTAGACCACTGTCAGGCTTGAAGAAGTCATTGCCTTCATATTCATCTTCATTGTCAGACACACCAGTATCTTCACCTTCATCTTTTTCCATTGCATTTATAAGTTTCAACTTCTTAGGTGTTGATTCAGGTGACTGTCTTCCTGATTTGCGTTTCTTCTCTTTATTTAGTTGTTTAATTTCAGTTACATGTAGCTCCAAATTATTACTCACAGCTAGTAATATTTTGTCTATTTGAGGTTTTACAACTTCCAAGTAAATTGGCTCCATTTTGTTCAACATTTGTCTGTACTGGTACAACCTTTTTATTATAGGATGATTCTGAATGTTGATTCTTTGACTTTTAAGAAGTACATAAAAACTAATATTCGTACAGTAATTCAAAATAAGATCATAATTTGTTTTAACAAATTTAGAGGCAGGACATGTTGGGAGTTTACCATCTTTGACAAGCTCTAGGACCGGATGTAAATCATCTTTTGCAACTGTTAATTTTGTTTTAAAATCATCAATTAGGCCTGCAAATTCTGGACTTTCTTTTTCAAGTAGTTGTAACTTTTGCCTTTTCGACATCTGACTCAAATCACTTTTTATCACAGTTTCTTTTTCTTCAACATCTGCAACCTGTTTTGACAAAAAATCTAGAGTAAAATCTTCTTCTCCCAGCTGTTCTAAAAGCCTTTTCTGAATATCTTTTGCTTCTTTTTCTTCCATAAGTGCAATTTCTTCATCATTGCCAAAGCCTCCATAGTCCTCATCCACATAATCTGTTGCATAATATGATCTTTTCTTTTTACCCCAGGCTTTAGAGTCAGGTAAATCATCGTCTGACTGTTCTTGGCCTTCTACATCACTATCTGCAATGCCTAAATCTTCTTTTTCATTTTCTGAGTCACCTGATTCGGAGAAAGCATACATTTCTTCTTCACTCTCTGAATCATTGTGCTTTCTCTTCCGTACCTTCTCTAGTAACTTTTTTTCTTTGGGTGTATATTCATCTTCTGAATCTGAAGGTTCATAGTTACCTTTCTTATCAAAGTTGGACTTGACTCTGCAATAACAAACAAGGAATCATTAATATTTACATCAAATATTGACATTCATCAGGTTGACTGATAGGGAATGTCCGGTGGCATTAAGTTTTCTTGGAACCACTACTGAGACTAAATATATATATATTTTAAATGTACATATTATAGTCAGAGGGTTATTAAAATACACAGCTGACAATTTTTTTTATGTATATTCAAGTATATTATACCATAGCATGCTTTTCTTAATGTGTTCGAAGAACTGACTTAAAATTTCGATTCTGCATAAAAGCACTGCATGATATTATATGGATACATAGCTGACGCATAACACATACGCAGAAATAAAAAGAACATCATGAATATCGGGACGATTGCCATCTTTGATTCTGACGATCAGTATGGAACACGCATAGGGTTCATGAAACATTTTATTCACGGTTACAAAAGACCGAGTTACAAATTATATAATAATGAAATGAAACCCCTTGAAAATCGTTGCAAACTTACTTTATTTTATCTGCCATTTTAAACGTGAATCGTGGGTGAGACCATAGAAATAAATCGCAGCGAGTGTAAGGTTAGTCCATTTGTCACAATTCTGCACCTTTTCTGCTAAGCTACTTGCGGCTGACAAATTCAGTTGATTACAATCTTAGTTGAAATAATATAATTTATTTCGCTGTTACTGCGTAAAATAAATTGTTTTCAGTTTAAAGATCCGTGCCTCGTTGTTACAATGCACAAATGACACTCTTTTTTTTTTGTGCTTCCTCTTAAAAAATATTTACGTGCTTGAATATCAGCTTTTTGAGTCAATCATAGACATAATAATATTTTAGTTGGGAGAGTTTTATTTTATAAAACTAAGTATAGTATTGTAATATTGCTTTGTTATACCTATTAGTAGTATATTAGTGTTATTTTGGATGCATTGTCCTCACATAATATATTAAGTTGCAACACATACCTCGTCAAAGCACTTAATTATGAAGCTAATATTTGTTTGCTAGCTGTAAAGCAATCATAGATTGATACTTAGCCAGCCAAATTAGCCACACACTCCTAGTCAACCGTCGTGAACTTAAAACTAACCCTTTAAAGGGACTACTTATATAAAAATCTGAAGACTTTACAAGTAAGAATATCTATACATCTATATTACATATATCTATATAATATATAGTTTCTAGTTCTACTAAGCAGTGCGGAAACAACAGAACCTTGTCGATTATTTCCCACGCCAGTAAAGTAGGTACTCTTGTGCATAATTAACACGAGACTATCGGCGTATGTAGACCAAGATAGGTACCGAGGGAACATGTCGCCTTTATTGCCGGCAAGGGAACTCGAAAGAAAATTTAAAATTTTTGCAATCTCATTGGGAAGTGTTGTGATTTTAACAAACTACAGCAATTGATCCAACTCCATGCACTGGTATTCACAATCTTTTTGTATGTTACATCGTGCATCAAAAGTCGCGAACGCAGAAAGATCGACGCTTTCGAAATGTGGGTTTGGCGAAGATTTATTGATATACCATGGACCGCGATAAGAACGAATGAGTCCATACTGGTAGAACTCAACATCACCAAACGGCTTTCTGTGATATGCCAGGAGTGTTGGGGCACGCTCCTGGCATATTACAGAAAGTCGTTCCTCAGCCTTTTCGGACATACTATGCGTTCATCCAAGCGTAGTCTGGAAAGGCTCATGATATTGGGTCGGGTCGAAAGAAACGCCGAAGGAAACCTGTTGAAGGCAGTATATATTATACAGAGCTGTCCACACTTCAGAAGAGCGCATGGCTTGGAGACACGTCGTATGTGGTCGCGATCCTCAGCAGTGTGAGAATGCCGAAGAAGTAGAATATTTATATTACACTAACTTTGGGCAGCAATTTTTATTTTTTAAATAATTTTTCAATAACGCTTGAACAAAATATGTTTATTTATTTTTTTATCAAGGTTTTAAATACGAAGGTTCAAAGGGTATCTTCAATAATGAGGACTCCCATATAAACTTTCATCCCCTATTTCAACCCCTTCAAGCCCCTTACTCGCGACAAAAGGTAGCCTTCCCGGGACTCAAACTATCTTTATCCCAATATAGTATGGATATAATAATAATAATAAAAATCTGTAACTTTCTGTGCGTTTGTGTGCGCTAATCTTAAAACGGCTCAACTAATTTGGATGAAATTTGGTATAGGTACAGTAAGTTCATACATAACCTAGGTAACACAAAGGCTTACTTTTAAACTAAATGACATGGCCTAGGCTGAAGAGGAATTAGTGGAAATTTAGAGCCGCTGCTGAGTTCTAAAGATTCACAAGTACCAGGAGACCAAAAAATATCGAAGTATTTGGGCTGGAAATGTGAGCGGTAAAAAATCACAGAAACCAAGAGGCCAGAAACATCGAATTATTTCCGGGGCTGGAATTGTGAGCGGTAAAGACTCACCAACTACCAGGATACCAGCAGTGCGATTCTGTTAAAATCTTACCGTGTAAACTTAGGTGAAGTGAACATGAAGTGAGTTGTTTCAGTCCATACAAACAAGATGGAATGACAGTTCACATCACTCCACGTAAGTTTACACGGTGGGATGTTGACACAATAGACCAGCTGAAACATGGAGATGTATTTCCAGGGTTAGAATAGATACTTTATATTACACTATGAACCCTTAGGAGCCGCAATAAGCAAAAAGGCAAAAAAAAAGGTAATCCAAAATGAAGAAATGGCGCTTTGAGTGAAACTGCGGGGTACTAATTATAAGCATTTTAACTTTTACATTTTATAATATTAGTGGGACTACACGTTTATAAATTTCGAGCAGAAGAAGTCGCAGGCAGAAGCTAGTTCAGAGTTCTAATAAAATCCAATACAACCATACGGTTAAGCAGTAACCAGCCTTAGTGTGCTGCACTGCGAGTGGTCCCCGTCCAAAAAAAAAAAAAGACTAACTGTCAGTGTCATGAGTGTCACAATTCTTTGACGTTATATTTTTTAGGTTAAGATTTGTTATTTCTACATAATTTACAAAATATTCTACAATAACTTAAATGACCTCCAACACACTGTAATCACATTTTGTTTTTAAAAGTTTTACTATAATTATGGGGCTTTTTGGGATCCCAAAGATATCTTTTCTATTAATATTTTTATTTTGTGAATTCATAGGTAGTAAAAAAATAACTTCTCGCAATTTCAATGGGGCTAATACACTGACTGAATGTCGACGATGTAAGGTATTAACGGATTCCTTTAACTACTGGCTTGAACAAACCTCCAGAGGAAAATATGAAGGTGGAGATGCAGCTTGGGAGGAAGCTAAATTAAAATCATATGCACGTAGCGAGATCCGTTTAGTGGAAATACAAGAAGGTTTATGTTCCGAGTTGAAAGCACATCAAGACGCATGTTATGCCATTGCAGAAGAATCGGAGCAAGTTCTAGAAAAGTGGTGGTTCAACAAAGATTCAGTTTCTTTAGATTTGTATACATGGTTGTGTATTGAGACTCTTCAACATTGTTGTCCTAATAATCATTATGGTGGCGCATGCACAGCCTGTCCTCAGGATGTCAACAGTAAAGTTTGTTCTGGACAGGGCCGTTGTGATGGTGCTGGCACTCGCAAAGGAAATGGTACTTGTATCTGTAAAAAGGGATACACAGGAAGACTGTGTGATGAATGTGCTAAGAACTTCTACAAAACAAGTGTTGGTTCTTGTAAAGTATGCCACAAAGCTTGCAATGAATGTAGTGGTGATGGTGCAGCTGCTTGTGAAGCTTGCAACTCTGGCTGGCAATTACAGTCTGGTATGTGTGTAGACATAGACGAGTGTGCATCAACTGTTTGTGAACTCCATCAATATTGTAGTAATACAGTTGGTTCCTATAGTTGTAATGAATGTGATTCCTCATGCAAAACATGTATAGGTGAAGGTTCCTCTAACTGTACATCATGCAAATCAACTAATGTGCTATGGTTTGGCATGTGTGTTGACAATGAACTAAAACAAAATATTTTATCAAATACTTATAAAAGAATAGCACTGTATGTTGGTTTGCTTATCATAACATTGTATATATCCCGTACCTCAAGATCAGTAGCTTCAATTGTCATATTAGTCATAGCAATGCTGATGTATGTCTTTGAGAGAAACTTGAGAATGAATACAATGGATGTTCTTTTGCAGACATTACATGCAAAACTAAGTTAAAAATAATATATATAAAATAATAATTATCTGTGTTAACTGTATAGAATATTTTTTAAACAGCTGTGCCCATTGTGCAAAGTGGTAAGTTTGACTAAACCAAAACACTTTATTTTCACCCTTTTTTGTACCTTCCCACAGTAACTGATGCAGGTATATTGAGTAAATAACCTAATGATGAAAAATGTGTAAAAATCTGTGATTAAGATTAATTTTTAGCTTAAATAATCTATTTATAAGTAAATTGCCTTCTGTAATAAAGAGTACAATACAAAAACATGCATTTAATAAAAACTGTGTTTCATTGACATTCAAGTATATCTTTAATATGTATCATATTTACACAAACCACTTCCAACTTTTATCTATATCTTAAAAAATGCTATAACATATTCGCACCTCCGATAAAATAGGGTTACAACTCGAAAAACTTGGATTTTTAGAAAAGCAAAAATAAACTCACGGATTTATTAATCAGTATTTTTGCAGTATTATTACTATGTGATACAAATTATATACAGAGTTACAGACGTAACCATGTTGGAGATGATAGTTAATAAAATTTTAAGTATTTCTGTATCGTTAACTCAAAATTCGACTTTTTCGAGTTGTAACACTATTTTATTGGAGGTGCGATATTATATTAGCCCCTATCACCAGTCTCCACAACATAAATGCTCAAATTTCTATCAAGATAAACAAAGGACACGCGCATTCTGTCGAGTGCAGGCGGCTGCAAGTAGGCAACAGCTCCGATTTCGATTGGTACGAGCGCAGACTCAAGCGCATCAAAGCGAAAAAAACTTAACTGACATACTTAAATACGCGCGAAGACGGCCGCGCGTGAATACACGCACATCTTAGAGAATTACGGCTACGTCAGTGGCCTTGACCCTAGGCTCCAAACAATCAATTTTGCCAGTTTGAAGCCTTTCTGGTGAATTCTGTATAGCAGCTGGCTGGCGACCCAAAGTATTAATATACCTATCTGAAGCCCGCGACCCTAATGTTTTAATTATCTTCCTGTGACAAGAATAGGTTTCAAATCAAATCTCAAATTGTTTAAACAATTAGGTACCTATGGACCCTGTCGGGCACAGCAAATTTTTTAATAAGTAGAGAGAGGATAAGTAGTAATATTAATTTTCCAATTTAGTAAATTCATGTTAAACATTAATTAATGTAAACTATTATATATATGAACCTATATATTTTATTTTTGAGGGAGCAAGACACAAAAATCTTGCTTCACACAAATAAGTAGGTATGGTAGCAGGGCGTTTTCAGCTTCATTGCTAAGAATAGAAGTCCCAGATAATTCTGCCCAAAATTTCGTGAGACACATTCTGGCAAATCTTTCTTTTAGTACTTCATCACCCTGCGATTCAAGGTAATCCTCTTGTAATACCGTGACCGCATAGGTACATTATACACTATCCGCGACCCACCCCAATACCGCCCACGACCCGATTTTAGGTCGCGACCCGAAGTTAGAAACGCTGTTGTAAAGAATGAATACATGTCATAGTTTACAGATTTTGTTCTGGTAGTTTGTGAGCTTGGTTGTGACAAATGAAATGCTTTGAAAAGGTGTATTAAAAATACATTTTATTGCAAAAATTTATGTAACTACATTTTAGTGTCATTTATATACAAAAATTAAATACAAAGTTTAGGTATTATAACCAAGTTGTGGAATACTATATAATACAGCTGCTGGTGCAGAGATTTTTCACACAAACTGGAAGGCAAATAGAGCAAAATATTAAAATAGGCCAGGTAGAGTTAAATTAAGTGTAGTAGATATAGGTATAACAATATCTTTGCCCCAGTGTTCATCTTAGAAAACATGTAAAAAATCCCTAATCCATAAACAATAATGTAGGTCGGTAATAACTATGTAATTATAGTATAAAGTAAAGCAAACTTATAATTATTGTAAAACAGACTACAAGGTAACATGTATTAAACTAAGGTATAAATTCACATGTCTTACATTAGCAGCTTACTAACATGACTGCATTTTGTGAAGAAAGTCAAGACATTATAACCACATGTATTTCAGACCAACTATTAATTTTCAACTGTGGGAGAATATTTAAACATTACTCTATCATTATCAAGAATAAAAGTTGGCAACAGTTAATTTGGCAACAGCAAGCACAGGTATACATTCTCAGTCTGAAAAAAAGATAATCCTTAATAGTATTAAAATATAATGAATGACTGACTGACGAATCAATGTGCTTAAGTGCGTATTTGTTCATATAAACAGTGTTCTCTGACGATATAAAACACTGATAATTGCATAATGTTCTGGCTTAATTCTAAAGTGTATGTCCTTTATTGTAATACAAGGGTAAAAAGACTAAACCCGCTGAATAACATCAATCGTCATTATTTTAAGTATCAACAAAAGATCACAACTTAAAGAAGTACCTCTACAGATTTTACAACATTATTGAAAAAGCAAAAAAAGAAGCATGTTCAAATAAAATCACTCAGTAATTTTGTGTACATCAAACTTGTCGGTATCACGACCTTATAGAATGTGTTTAAATGTTCTTACAATACAAAGTAAAGTTAGAAATATCATTTAGTGTATTTATTTCGTGACAATCACTATTCACTATGATAAATAAATGAGTACAAGCTTCACCTCCAGTCCCTATGAAAATAAAAAAGTTAACATTTGTGAACTGTGATTTATGATATTTGAAGAAATTATGTGATAAGCAGTGGTCTTTGGTGAAGAATAAACATTGTATTCCAAAATGACAAAAACAAATATGTGGAGTCACTTAACTTAAGTCTTGAATATATTACTCAACAAAATAAACTATCGTAAATTAAAGTTTAATTAATGTCTCTCAACAAAAACAAACACAAATTAATATAGGTAAATGAAATTAATATTGTTCTAAGAATTTTTATTTTTGGTAAAATTTCCATTTAAGTACTAATATAACACCATTCATCTAAGCCTATTTGTGAAATAGAACACCTACATTATAAACTAGTCATCATAGTCGATTTTATGTGACACCTACAGTACTGCTGCAGGGAACTTACAAAAGTACTAGAAAGTGGTGCCGATAACATAAAGCTTTTAAATAATAACAAACACACGACTAGCATGTAAAATGCTATGGTGAACCAACTGTTCTAGAATGTCCACGTTTATTAATTTTGTATTCAGTATACCTACCATTGACTCAGAAATAATACAACCCGAGGTTAAATGTGCTATCAAATACATAAAATGTTTTGTTTTTCAAAAAGTGATGATTAATGCCAATAAACACGTGATGCTGATTTTGAACTGTTAATCATCCCACTATGGAGTAATCTTTTTCACTTATCTCTCTAGTATTTCAAAGTAAATATGCAAGTACTCCATTCATTTTAATTTTTCAATTGAACTGTATAATGTAATAAATTCCCAACAGTATTAAACATATCGTTCTGATAAAAAACTTGTTACAATCCAAAATGTCTGTCAAAGCTGAAAATAACACTACCGCTCATAATTTTATTAGTATCAGTCTGCCTCAATTTATGCTAATGATTTTATTACCATAAATTATTAAATTTATTTCGGTCCCTCTTCATAATACGTGAATAAATCATTAGTTCAAGTTCATAGAGCTGAACAAGCCGTGCGGCTCCGGCGCCGGACAGCTGCACACGTCACAACCGCGTTCTCATTTTACATTCTCATTTAGAACCACATAACACACGGCACCTGATAAGGCCGTTTTTAAGTGTTATCTACATACGTCCACTTCATCATATTAAATACACGCTAATTTTGTAAATGTTATATCTTCTATGATACATCTATGATCAGTCTGTTGTCGTAATTAATGGAATGTATTCAGTTGAATAAATTGGCTGTTGTATAAATTATATATGTAAATTGTCACAATGGAAAGATGAAAATTGCATCAATGAGCGGCAAAATAGCTAATTATACCCATCTCGAACACTGTACGTATTTTTTCAAAGACTACCATTTTTTCATTCATTTCATGACTTTTGAAATTAATTTAAACAACTTATTGCATTTCACCAATCTGGAGTGCATATTAATTTCGAGCTTAAAAGTACTCATAATAGATATCGGAACTGCCGATTTTATCATCCCATAGTTATTGCTGGAAGTCCCAACATTAGTTTTATGTAAATAATAGGCGCTGCAATCTCATACATATGTAATACCGGGACAAAATATATAGGCGACGGGAAAGTTTTAGTGTAGGGCTTTAATAAGAAGGCAAGGCGACAAGCTGTTAAAGGGCGCGTCTACGTATGACCCGTAATATGGACCGATACGCGATACAGAAATCGTACTCTAACTTTTGAGACAATCCTGAGTTGCAGTGAGAATCTCGAGAAGTCGTTAAACTTGAATTCAAAATCTTAGATAATTATCAGGTCTTGGAAACAAAAACACTCAAACAAAATTAATTAGTCGGCATAGACCACATAAACCTAGAGTATATAGTTGAATAACTAGAAATTAATGTAAATCATACAAGATTCTGAATTCAGGTTGAATTACTTACACAAATGAGTATGCAGTGACCGTTGAGTGCGACGGATTTCTGCATGAGCTGTAAAGCTTGTCTTAAGCTGAATTCACATTATTGTATTGTGTCGCGTCGTGACGCCCTTCGATCCCGTGTAAGCCAATCAAACTCGTTGTGATATTACGTAGACGGTTTGTTTGGTTTGTGTATCCCGCAACACGACACAGTAATGTGCCTGAAGATTTTTGTGGCTAATCTAGTCGAGCAAGCTGTGCGGCGCGCGGTGGTGGCTGGACAGCTGCGCCGCCAGCTGGCGCTGCTGCAGCAGGCAGTACAGGATGCCGGCCTGCGCCATGGCGTCCACCGTGCCGGCCGCCAGCAGGTCGGTGCGCTGCTTGCTGCCGGCGCCCGCGCTGCCGGGCCGCAGCAACGTCGGCCCGAACACAGTCGCCAGGTTGTGCATCGACATCTTGTTCTCGCTTTCGTGTTGGTTTACTCTGTATACATCAAAAGTTGTCAGTCAAATTGCCTCTTTACTCTGGTTTAGTCGAAACCAATTTATCCACCCGACCGAAATTCGATCAAGGTGGCCTATTTCCACGATTAGCCAAGTACGCAAGAGATATTATAGTTGATAAGCATGTGGGCAAACACAGGTGCACTATCTGTTTCTGTAATCTAGCCCGATGGAACGACAGTCCAACACGATCGGTGAGAGATCAGGCGTAGCACCAATTACGTGGTTGCCGAGGCACGGGAGTGTCACACCACCAGATTCCAAACTACGGCCTACTACTAAGAAATTCCCTATAGAATTCAAAGCTTTTCACCGTGATTCGTGGATTTATAAACAAAAACCGCCAAGTGCGAGTCGGACTCGCGTGAAAAGGGTTTCGAACGAATAATATTTTTTTTTAATGTTGTTTTAAAATCATGTCAAAATGTCATCTTATAGGTTTTCCTGTAATCTATAGGTAAACCTATTTTCTGTTTTTTTATTCAAAATTTCATCCTCCGTAGTTTCGGAGATAAGGGGTAATGGTCAATTTGCATCTATTTTCTTTAATAACTTCGGAATGGAATCACTACATAGTATAAAACAAAGTCGCTATCCGCCGTCTGTCTGTCCCTATGTATGCTTAGATCTTTAAAACAACACAACGGATTTTGATGCGGTTTTTTTAATAGATAGAATGATTCAAGAAGAAGGTTTATATGTATAATACATGCATATTATTATAATATAATAGAGAAACACTGATAATTTTAGAGGTTTCTAATGTGATGTCGTAACTAAACACATTTTTTTGCGCTTACATTGAAAATGCTGGCTGAACCCTACGAGATAGATCAAAATAATGTACTACAGTATTGTACACCTTAAAAAGGCCTACAAAAAAGGCCGCGATGGTGTCAGTCTATCTCTTAGGGATAACCCAAAATAACCATTTTTTATCCTTCACTTTTTACGAGAAATAATGACTTATTTACGAAGCGATTTTAATCAATACAGCATTCATCCTTATTCAATTAAGTACATTGTGCATTTAATACAGATCAATATGGCCCTTAACAGCGTGTAATTTAAATGAATATTTTCGAACATATTACAGTTTTAAAATGCAGGGCCATAGCGGTTGCGGCGGAACCGGCCGGGGGGTCGGCAGCGCGTGCCTTATAGCGTTCAAGTTATGTGCTCAAGTTGATTTCGCGAAAGCACTGACATATGACAGAGCTTTAAGTTACTATACATGGAACCAGAGTTCTAAAACCGTAGTATATTTAGTATCAGCATTGCACCCGTGCGAAGCCGGGGCGGGTCGCTAGTATTTTTATATTATTAAAAAACCAGCCAAGTGCGAGTTGGTCTGTCACACGAAGAGTTCCGTACCATAAACCGATAACAACACGTTTCTTGTATACCTTTAATTTTTAATTAATTTTTTATAACTATATACTATCTTAAAAGTATTAACTTAAACTATTTACATCTACTAAACCTAAGTATGTAAATATACAAAAAACAAAGTACACTCAGGCGTCAAAGTATTCCTCCGCATCGCTGTCATCCGGAAACGTAATATTATGTTAGTCAAAAATAAATATTCTGCTATTCAGTATTAATTTTTATTATTTGTTGTTTTAGCGGCAATAGAAATACACACAGTCCAAATTTCAAATGTCTCCCTATTACGGTTCTTGAGATACAACCCGGAGGCTTAGTAATAGGGTTCCGTTGGTTACCCTTCGGGTAAGGAACCCTTAAATACTTTTGTGACCCTGACAATGAGCCTTTTGATTTGATATGTCACACGGTACAGCTGGTTTTTTTTTTTAATTTTCACCCCAAAAAGTGACCCCATTTTCAAAATTTATGTATTTTCCATAGGCGTCCGTGTTTGGGTCACAGAAGGATATATGTGTATCTTCAAAAGAATCAGTCCAGTAGAATCGGAAATAATAGGCTGAGACAGACAGAAAACCGAGTGATCTATAAGGGTTCCGTTTTTCCATCCAGACGAAACTCTCTCTTAGGAACCCTAAAAAAGTCATGATCACCCCCAAAATAGCTTGACTTATGGATCGCGTCGCGTAGTTTCGAGCATTGTTTTTAATTTTTTACCCAATTTTGATGAAGACAAATAGGGGGGAATCGATTTTATATAATGAAGACTATCGGTATAAATACTCGTAAAGTTACACTTACTTGACAAAATGGTTTAACAGAAAGTCGATACAATTCTTGTTGAGGTCGGGCAGCTGTGCGTAACATTTGAGCAGTGCGTGGCGCCTGGTATGCGCCGGACCCGAGTCCACAGAAGTACCAGCACCCTGAATTGGTATTAACATGATACATTAAATTTTAGAAAAAGTTCGGCTTTGTAGAGCTTCTCACTCGCTGTGTGATAGTTACCCAGTTAACATTAACAAACTGACCAATCGAATACTAGAAAAAAGCTGGTCATATTTTATATGTACTGTCTGGCAAATAAGCCGTCGGCGTTGTTACCACCGCACATCTGAAATACCAGAGGAAGATACTTTGCTATCCCAGAGAGAGAGAGAGAGTGAGAGCCAAGGCTAAATACTATATCTCATGTGCATTTAAGTTATGGCGGCTGTAATGTGAAATGTAATAATAATTATTTATTTATTTATTTATTTATTGGCCTATCTACAATTGTTACACTTTTTATCCTAAAAATACAAGCAACATGATTCAAACATAGTGTACAATATGATGCGATAGACACAGCATGCAAAAATAAAAGTAAAACATCAGTAGGTTACAATAAAAGTACAGAAATAACGCTTACAAAGTTATAACAACTAGTGGGTAGTTCTAAAAAGTAGATACTATACAATCAAAAAAGACATTATGGTGGATTACTTTTGATGGACTTGGCGCTTGAGTTTCTGAAGTGTTGTGGTAAAAATGTCTATTGAATGATCACAATTATTAAGAAGCCTGCACATTACGGGGATAGGGGAGTTGGATCCTGACACAGTTTTGCGGAATGGGGGACGTAAAAGTTTAATTTGGTTACGCGGATAATTATAGGGTAGATTAATGTTTATCTTACTTAACAACTGGGGGCAGTCTATTTTACTCCGAAGTATTTTGATTATAAAAATTAAATCTATATCGTCTCTTCGTTTTTCGAGTGAAGTTATGCTAAATTTCTCAAGACGTTTTGCGTAGCTCGGGATTTTTTGGGCTAGTCTCGCAGAATAGGCAAGATGGTACAAAAATCTTTTTTGGATCCTCTCTAACCTAAGACTATTTATTTTTTTATTTATTTATTATTTCTCAATACATAACATCAAAATTTGTACACCAAAAATAAATGGCTAATAGACAGACAATCATTAAATACCCCGACTTCTAAGCTAGTGAGCCATCGAAATATGAGTGCAGTATAAGCCTCTTACGTTATACCTAGATAGGACACGATTACGTACAATAATCCATCATGTCAAGTTCAAGAGAGAAAAAACACTACAAAGTATAGAATAACTTTAATTTCGGCAGTCGGTGTTTTTTCGTTTTTTGACACCGTCTTCCGAAATTAAAATTAATTTATACTTTGTAGTGTTTTTTATTTGGAAGTCGGTTTTATTTTTGTAAAAATGTTTTTTATTTTCCACTTTTTAGTGGTGATGATATCCCACAACTAAGCAACATTATTCCCATAATTAGTGGTTGCCGTTTAGGAGTTTCTTTGTGTGCCTTCGCAGTCCAAGTCCAGACCAGCTCATAGTTCATCTACTTTGCTTTGGTACTAGTTTTTACTGATTTTAAGGTGAGGAGGTTTTTTTTTTCACTGGTTTATCTTTAAACCAAATGCAATATAGCTATAACTTAAGCCAATGCAAAAAGAATCATCAAGATCGGTTAATAAACAATAAAGTTATGCCCAAATAGATAACCCCAAAAACATGTTAATTCAGGTTGACTTGTTTCCATTTGCGTACCCCTTCACAGTGTACCGGCGTGATGTTATGTTATGAACTGGTGTAATCAATAAACAAACATGCAATTTCAGCATTCCCGGGAGATTTGCTATCATTTACTAAAGAGTTCCGTTGCCTACCTCCGAAATCTTTCATCAGATCTTCACCAAACTGAAATGGAGCCAGTTTGGAATATTACTCTTCCAAACAAAAAAATAATCATCTAAATCGGTTGACAATTGGAGAAAATATCGCTGAACAAACATTTTTCCTGGGATCCCAGCATCAGATCCTAACTTATACCTTCCATCATCAGCTCAGCAAGATGTGATGTTGATTACCAGGCACAATTATCTGAATTGCGTCAGAAAGTATGAATATATATAAAAATATTGTGTGTGCCTTTAAAATTTGAGGGTTGCCCTCGATTTGCCACCAAGCCAGAATCTGATGATGGAATCCTAGGGGATTCCATCATCAGATTCTGGCTTGGTGCCAATGGGACCACCTCAGGAGTATAGGCTTTTGAATAAAAAAAGAATTATCAAAAACAATTTATAATTGACGAAATGATCGCATAACAAACAGACAAAAAAAAACAGTCGAATTGATAACCTCCTTCTTTTGGAAGTTGGTTGATAATAAGGATACAATAAGAAAAAAAAAGAAATAACCATTAGAACTAAAAAATAAATCAGATTAATAATAATAAACATAAACAAACAAACAAAAATTAAATTAAATTGTGATGTGATGAGGGTGCACCCCTCATACTCGAGGCCTCATGAATTTCTTATAGCGCAGCGACTCGCCTGATATTTAGAGCCACCATAAATGTTGCTAAGACGTAATATGCGCAAATTTCGCAGACTGTAAAGAGAAAGCAATACGTACTTGTGTAGCTCCCCAAGCCTTCAGCAGTTCAGGGTAGAGTGCGTCAGTGAACAGCGCCTCGGGCAGTTCTCGAAGGTACAACTTCAACACACCGGTGACTGAGTGTATGTCTACCTCTTTAAGCAACTGCTCTGCTTCATAGGCATCTGGAACAAAATTATACAACATAGTGTTATGTAAACGCTTCTAAGAGTGGAAAGCTACGGGGAGATCTTTGCCCAATTGTGGGACAATACAGGATAAAAAAATAATAATTTGTGTCACATGTTATATCACACCCTGTGTTATTACCAGAGATCGGAATAGGTAGAGTATATTTACCTAAAGTTCGAGGAAGTAAGTAACATGGAGTTGATAATACCTCCTCTAAAATCCCAGAATCATAAACATGACAATTAAAACCCAGGATTGTAAAAACATATTATCAGGTAAATAACAGAACTTTCCGCGCCGCTCCACCTCGCGCACGCCCGCTCTTGTTATATAAACAGCTACTCACTGGTCTCGAAGCTCTTCTTGAGCCGGTTGAGGTCGGAGGCGCTGCCGGACACGCGGTACACGCCCACCTCGTGGATGCCGCGCCGCTCCACCTCGCGCACGCCCGCTCTTATTATATAAACAGCTACTCACTGGTCTCGAAGCTCTTCTTGAGCCGGTTGAGGTCGGAGGCGCTGCCGGACACGCGGTACACGCCCACCTCGTGGATGCCGCGCCGCTCCACCTCGCGCACGCCCGCTCTTATTATATAAACAGCTACTCACTGGTCTCGAAGCTCTTCTTGAGCCGGTTGAGGTCGGAGGCGCTGCCGGACACGCGGTACACGCCCACCTCGTGGATGCCGCGCCGCTCCACCTCGCGCACGCCCGCTCTTATTATATAAACAGCTACTCACTGGTCTCGAAGCTCTTCTTGAGCCGGTTGAGGTCGGAGGCGCTGCCGGACACGCGGTACACGCCCACCTCGTGGATGCCGCGCCGCTCCACCTCGCGCACGCCCGCTCTTATTATATAAACAGCTACTCACTGGTCTCGAAGCTCTTCTTGAGCCGGTTGAGGTCGGAGGCGCTGCCGGACACGCGGTACACGCCCACCTCGTGGATGCCGCGCCGCTCCACCTCGCGCACGCCCGCTCTTATTATATAAACAGCTACTCACTGGTCTCGAAGCTCTTCTTGAGCCGGTTGAGGTCGGAGGCGCTGCCGGACACGCGGTACACGCCCACCTCGTGGATGCCGCGCCGCTCCACCTCGCGCACGCCCGCTCTTATTATATAAACAGCTACTCACTGGTCTCGAAGCTCTTCTTGAGCCGGTTGAGGTCGGAGGCGCTGCCGGACACGCGGTACACGCCCACCTCGTGGATGCCGCGCCGCTCCACCTCGCGCACGCCCGCTCTTATTATATAAACAGCTACTCACTGGTCTCGAAGCTCTTCTTGAGCCGGTTGAGGTCGGAGGCGCTGCCGGACACGCGGTACACGCCCACCTCGTGGATGCCGCGCCGCTCCACCTCGCGCACGCCCGCTCTTATTATATAAACAGCTACTCACTGGTCTCGAAGCTCTTCTTGAGCCGGTTGAGGTCGGAGGCGCTGCCGGACACGCGGTACACGCCCACCTCGTGGATGCCGCGCCGCTCCACCTCGCGCACGCCCGCTCTTATTATATAAACAGCTACTCACTGGTCTCGAAGCTCTTCTTGAGCCGGTTGAGGTCGGAGGCGCTGCCGGACACGCGGTACACGCCCACCTCGTGGATGCCGCGCCGCTCCACCTCGCGCACGCCCGCTCTTATTATATAAACAGCTACTCACTGGTCTCGAAGCTCTTCTTGAGCCGGTTGAGGTCGGAGGCGCTGCCGGACACGCGGTACACGCCCACCTCGTGGATGCCGCGCCGCTCCACCTCGCGCACGCCCGCTCTTATTATATAAACAGCTACTCACTGGTCTCGAAGCTCTTCTTGAGCCGGTTGAGGTCGGAGGCGCTGCCGGACACGCGGTACACGCCCACCTCGTGGATGCCGCGCCGCTCCACCTCGCGCACGCCCGCTCTTATTATATAAACAGCTACTCACTGGTCTCGAAGCTCTTCTTGAGCCGGTTGAGGTCGGAGGCGCTGCCGGACACGCGGTACACGCCCACCTCGTGGATGCCGCGCCGCTCCACCTCGCGCACGCCCGCTCTTATTATATAAACAGCTACTCACTGGTCTCGAAGCTCTTCTTGAGCCGGTTGAGGTCGGAGGCGCTGCCGGACACGCGGTACACGCCCACCTCGTGGATGCCGCGCCGCTCCACCTCGCGCACGCCCGCTCTTATTATATAAACAGCTACTCACTGGTCTCGAAGCTCTTCTTGAGCCGGTTGAGGTCGGAGGCGCTGCCGGACACGCGGTACACGCCCACCTCGTGGATGCCGCGCCGCTCCACCTCGCGCACGCCCGCTCTTATTATATAAACAGCTACTCACTGGTCTCGAAGCTCTTCTTGAGCCGGTTGAGGTCGGAGGCGCTGCCGGACACGCGGTACACGCCCACCTCGTGGATGCCGCGCCGCTCCACCTCGCGCACGCACGCGCTTATTATGAACGGGATGTTGCGCTTCTCGCGTCTGTAGAAATATAATATTAAAGTTATTTTATACTTTTTAGTGCTTTTTTTAAAATTTGGGAGTCGGTTGTATATGATGACGTAGTTATGAGGTAACACACGAAATGGTTACACTGTAAAGTATACTCAAACATTTTTAAAGCATCAAAAATACAACTAAATCAAGTACACTCTGTCTGAATTAATAAGCCTTTTTGCCTAGTGTATCAAAATTTGCTACAATACTTTTCGTTATATTTTTTTAGTTGTCAGTCTGGTGGGTTTCTTTTTCTGAATTTTTAAAATTCAATCAATAACAAAAAAATGGATGGACAGGGAGAGGGAGGCTTAAGAAAAGATGGATGGATTGTGTTAGGAGTGATATGAAAGAAAAGGAAGTTAGCGATAGCGTGACAGCTGACAGGACAGAATGGAAGAAAAAAACGTGTTGCGCCGACCCCAAGTAACATGGGATAAGGGCAGGAATATGATGATGAATCACTGCTCCAAGATTGGCGAGTCTCATTCTACCCGTAATCCAGCATTGGAGCGGTATAACTGAAGGCGGATTCTTTTCGTCCGGCGCGAATCTCCGTCACGTACTTTATGTATTTATGTACACACAATAAACTTAAAAAAAGAAAATTTTATACAGATAAAAGAGCACAAAGGTACTGCTTATTTTATTAGAAATTTCTCCCAGCAGACCTGTGACAGAAGAGTGGTATAAAATACGTCGACACAGTGTGTAGAGAGACAGAGAAGGAAACTTAAAATAGACTATACTAAGTTAACTAAAACATATTATTGTTTAATAATAAATATATCAATATTTATCTCTTTGACTGCTTTTTTGAAAATATATTTACATTCACGTATGTTAGAGCGTCTGCAAGAAAAGAGAAGGAGTGGGAAACATAATGAGTTTTATGGGATGGGAAGTTTAGATGATGTTTGAGGTGGGATCTACACAACGCATCGGGAGGGCGTGTGAACGAGAAACGATCGCGCAGGTAGCCGGGGTAAGCAGAGAGATTGAAGAGGATGTTGTAAAGGAGACATAATTTTCGAGAGTTCCTGCGAAGAAGGATAGGGAGCCACTTAAGATCTTTGCGGAACTGAGATGCTTGGTTGTATTTCCTCAGGCCAAAACCAAACTTTTTTTACTATATTTAAATTTTGTGTTAGGATTAACCTAGTAATTACGTAGTAGTTTTTAAAATTTCCATTGATGGATTTTTTTCCACAACTGCAACCCACCAACCGCATTCAACCGCGTTAACGTTAGGCACGTGTTTCCGGGGTAATACTTTCAAAACCTTACAAAGTTTATCTCCTAAGTTTTTGTCTAAACCTTTGGAAATTCTAATTTCGATGACGTTATCTCCGGTTTTTCCTATTTAAATAAGTGTAAATAATAAGTTATTTTCGGAGTTTTTTTATAATCAAATAAATCATACGTTTTAAGGTAGTGAAGTTTTTTTTTATTTCGCTACACTATGTTCTTATCATAATATCAGGCTTAAATGGGATCGGGCAGTTGTTCAAGATGAACTTCGCCCGTCGACGGTGCCGTCCGGCCCAGAAAGGTGGCGCAATTAGTTAGTCGCGTACTACTTGTGGCGGCCTGGATGGACACAGCGGGTTCACTCACTTGGCCACGTGCGTGATCTTGTTGCCGAACAGCGCGCCGGGCTTGGCGGACGGCACGCGGCGCGCAGAGCGCTCGGGCGGCAGCACGCGCAGGCGCAGCGTCAGCGAGCCGCCGCCCACGCACACCGTGCGCCCCACGCCGCCGCCCGCGCTCTCCGCCACCCACTCGCGCGACAGCTGCACACACATCACACCTTAACGACCCGAACTGTTCGAACGGTCCATTTATCAAATTCGATCCCCAAAAAGTATTCAATCTTAATAATTGTTGCAACTACTCATTCACGCATCCAGAAGTCTTATATTAGAATTCTTATCTTACAACACATTACAACCCATTTTTTTAAACCGAGGTTTCTTTTTTTCAAATATGTATAAAAATGCACTTTAACAGTCAATCATTTGCTGCCTAAATATTAAATAGATTGGAGGTTGATTGGAAGGTTTAGTATATTAAATAGATTGGATTTAAGACTTATTGAGTGAAAGATTTATTGAAGTCTTAGTTTTCACTTTTTAACCATCAAGATAGCAATAAAATAAAAATACATCAAGTTCAAAAAAAAAACCAGGCCAAGTGCGAGTCGGACTCGCGTGCAAAGGGTTCCGAGCGAATAATAATATTTTAAGAATTTACTTTAAAATCATAAGAGTTCTTAGGTTTTCCTGTAATCTATAGGTAAAGACCTATTCATCTGTTTTTTTTTTCAAGTTTTAGGCTCATAAGTTTCGGAGGTAAGGGCAAATTTTAATCTATTTTCTTTAATAACTTCGGAATAAAATATTTTATAATTATGAAAAAAAAAAAAATACTTTTGAAACCCTTACAATGAGTCTTTTCATTTTATATGTCACACAGTATAGTTGAAAAAACTTTTGTTTTCACTGTCTAGTTTGCTCCTCAAAAAGTCCCATTTTTGTTAGGGATCCGTGTTTTTGGGTCACTGAAGATTATGTGTGTACCAAATTTCAACTGAATCGGTCCAGTAGATTCGGAGAATATCGGCTGTGACAGACGGACAGGCAGACAGACAACCAAGGATCCTATAAGGGTTCCGTTTTTCCATACCTTATGTATTCGGAACCCAAAAAAAAAAAATAACCGTAGTAACCCGACTACATTCAGAATAAAAATTGGTACCTTGATTGTACACTTTCCTCGCAGCACAGGCCTAGCCGCGTCTTCATATAGCAGTAGCCGCAAGTTCTGCGAGCCCTCCAGGTCCAGCGTAAAGCTCTCGTTCCACCGCGGCTGCGCGCTGCGACACACTAGCTTCGATTTCGCCTTACGGAAGTAGTGCCCGTACGAGTCTACCTCCACCACTATGTAGTAATCTGCAATCAAATATTGTAGATTAAAAAACTGCATAAGGGCGGGTAGCAGCGAGTCATCGCGGCCGCTGCGCAGCAGGTACGAGCCCATGTCCGTCTGCAGGTAGCTGCGGCACGCCGTCACCCACGCCTGCGGCTCCAGCATCGAGATGTCGCGACATCACTTACCAGCGGCAGTATCGAGCGGCGCGGTCATGCCGCCGACGTGCAGCTGCAGGTCGCCCAGCAGCAGCGAGTCGTCGCGGCCGCTGCGCAGCAGGTACGAGCCCATGTCCGTCTGCAGGTAGCTGCGGCACGCCGTCACCCACGCCTGCGGCTCCAGCATCGAGATGCCGCGACATCACTTACCAGCGGCAGTATCGAGCGGCGCGGTCATGCCGCCGACGTGCAGCTGCAGGTCGCCCAGCAGCAGCGAGTCGTCGCGGCCGCTGCGCAGCAGGTACGAGCCCATGTCCGTCTGCAGGTAGCTGCGGCACGCCGTCACCCACGCCTGCGGCTCCAGCATCGAGATGCCGCGACATCACTTACCAGCGGCAGTATCGAGCGGCGCGGTCATGCCGCCGACGTGCAGCTGCAGGTCGCCCAGCAGCAGCGAGTCGTCGCGGCCGCTGCGCAGCAGGTACGAGCCCATGTCCGTCTGCAGGTAGCTGCGGCACGCCGTCACCCACGCCTGCGGCTCCAGCATCGAGATGTCGCGACATCACTTACCAGCGGCAGTATCGAGCGGCGCGGTCATGCCGCCGACGTGCAGCTGCAGGTCGCCCAGCAGCAGCGAGTCGTCGCGGCCGCTGCGCAGCAGGTACGAGCCCATGTCCGTCTGCAGGTAGCTGCGGCACGCCGTCACCCACGCCTGCGGCTCCAGCATCGAGATGCCGCGACATCACTTACCAGCGGCAGTATCGAGCGGCGCGGTCATGCCGCCGACGTGCAGCTGCAGGTCGCCCAGCAGCAGCGAGTCGTCGCGGCCGCTGCGCAGCAGGTACGAGCCCATGTCCGTCTGCAGGTAGCTGCGGCACGCCGTCACCCACGCCTGCAGCTCCAGCATCGAGATGCCGCTCGAGCCCGCTGGCGGGGCTGATGATGCCTGACAATTCAAAATGACATATTTATTTATTTTTACACACATACGTGACGATGCCCATCCATCGTACTTTCACAAATAATAAGTCTAGTGACTACTCCCAAAACGTTTTATGGACCACGATAGGAGGCCATTTAAGTTCTTTATAGCTGTAAAAATTATTCTTGATGAAAAAATCTTGATTAAACACTTGGGAAATTAATTGATACAAATAAAAGAATGACCTTGAAGTTACTGATCAAGGTAATATTGGTCCCGTTCGTAACTGATGTAATGACGTATCTGAGAGAAAATATCATTGAAAATTGTGTAACCTAAATAGTGTCTACCGTCCTGACGCTGCAACAGATACTAAGCAACATGAAAACATAATCCAACCGACTACAAACCTGCAAAGCATGTATAGAATCGATCCACTGCGTGCGCTCATACTCGGAGCTGAGGAAGAAGATGTGTTGCCTCTGCAGCGCGGTGGCGGCGCCGGGCGCGCGCGCTCCCACGCGGAGCAGCAGGTTGGGCGACGCCAGCACCAGCTGCGCCTCCAGCTCCGCCAGCTTCTTGCGCTGCTTCTCCGCCGCGCCGCGCCCGCCGATACGGATTTTCTGTTAAACATTACCAAACATCAGAACACAGTCGACTATTTATGCCAGCCGTAATGAATTGATTTAAAGTTGTTTGGGCGAATTTGTCTTGATCACTCTTTTTTTGTGCGAAAATCCTTATGCTTGCACATCTCTCCCTGATTTTCAATATACAACGAGTTCCTTTTGATATCCCATAACATTAAGGTTACAATCTATAATTTAAAAAAAAATTAAATGTGTAAGAAACATAGGTACCGAAAGAACTTCACACGCAGTTTTGTCGAATTATTTTGTATGATAAATTAAAAAGAAATAATATGTTGAGTTGAAAAGTATTTATTATGCTATTCGGTTCTTTTAGGTGGTCTGATTATTACCCTAGAGTTATTTATGGGATATCGAAAGGAACACGTTATATATAGGGGTGAATTTTTCGAGTGGGCGAGGATGGCTAAATTCGAAAATATGAGGAATACCGAAACCACTTTCAACAAAGGAGTCTCGGGCTCGTATGATGAAAAGTAAAACTGGATTTATGAAAAAAATAAGTCATATATTTTAGAGTTGCTTCTTTCCACAGAAAAAGTTATTTGAGTACTTTAAGTCTAAGGATACCAACAAATTGAAATAATGTTAGTTTACCTTATCGTCGGCGGCGGCGCGCTCCTCGGCGAGGATCTGGTCGCGCACGGTGGAGGCCTGCGACTTCAGCGCCACGATGTTAGCGGGCGACGTCTCCCGCGCGTCCCCTGCGCCCGCGCTGTCCTCCTCCACCACCACGATGTCCGGCAGCGGGATGAACCACTTCAGCTCGAACGTGAACTTGTCACGCCCAGACGCCTGCGCCGATATGACGAACACATAATCATTATCAAAAACTAGCAAATTATTTTAAAAAAACACGGAGTAGTTCACAGATGGAGTGCTAACCGGTGCGGATGCTGTCATTCCTATTCGAGTTAAATAAGATGTCTGTACTGAATGAAATATATTTTATTGACAATTACTTTATCATCTAATTAATCCTTTAACCGCCAAGATTTGCTGGAACAATGTTGGGAATATCGAACATCAATGCGTAAATTATTTATTTATTACCAAAAATAAATACGGAAACATAACCAATGTTTTATTTGAACGAATTGATACCATTATATTTGAACAAAATGAAGGCCTATAACTGTTATTTTTTTCAAACATCTGTGACGAACAGTTTTCGAGATATGGAAAATCCCAAAACATTACCCCAGCAAAATCTTGAATATTTCAAGAACAATAAGATGAACATATTGTGCTATTGGTATACATTTACTACTCATCAAAAGCTATATTTTCATGTTTTTTGTGCTTGGTTCCAGACTAAAAGCCTTTTTTGAAAAAAAAAAAATTGCTGGGGTAACGTTACTCCAGCAAAATCAGTATTTCTCGAATAACTTCGAACATAAAATTTGAAAAAAATTTGCTTTACTTGAACAAATTGCAGCTAACTATGAACTAATCTGTAATACTCTCATTTCTCTAAGGCGCAACATTTTGCTGGGGTTACGCATACGCATTTTTTTGCAATTAGAGTTTTCGATAAGCGTAGTAGGTACCTACACCACAAGTTATGCAGAGCGATAAAGCTTTCACGTGATTTCACGGTGACGGCGTTCTCGTTCGTAGATATTTTTTTATGACAGAAGAATTACGCAATATTACGTTCGTATCGTGCAGTGTATTTTTAAAACCCGCAATATTACGGCGATGGCGGCTAAAGCGTTAATAGATCCATCGCCACGAAATGTTTTCATTCTCATAAAAAGGATTCTTAACAATATATCCCGATGGTTATTTGTGATTTTTATATTGTTTGGCAACTACATTTTGGTGACAGATCTACAATTTTGTGGACAAACACTATTATTTAAGAAATTCATAACCAATTAGATTGGCGACAGCTTAAATCATACTCTATTTTATTCATTAATTACCACATAGCGCACATGATCGCCATATCACCAACTGAGAGGAGAGTCCTAAGTTATAACATTTCGCAATTAACTTTAGACATAGAGATACGTGCATGTGCGAGATATAAAATTGATCAACTAATCCAATAATCTCAACTTCAGCATTAGAAACACAAATAAGTCATTATACCTGTTGGCTGGCACTTCATCAGATTACTACTCTGTGTTGAAAAATACAAACTTGTATTACCGTAGTTACCTTATACTTGGCACAGGCAATGACGTCGTTGAAGAGGAAAAGATGCCTCAGCTTCCTATGTCCATCTGAGAGTTCCACGATAAAAGAATTTTTGACGAGTCTTCTTTGAGCACGATCGGCGTTCTATGGAGTTATAAAAATCATTAACATTTATAAATATATTTAAATTAATAATTTTGATTCATATGATTATTTATTAAATACTCTAAATTATACTTACAGGAAACATGGATTTTGTTTGTATAATATTGAATTCGTCTAGGAAATGTTGTGTCATATTCAGTGCTTCTGTTAACATAGCGTGATCAGGATGACTGGCTGGAGTATATTTTATAAGATCCTGAAAAATAAATAATGGCAAATTTCCAATAAATATTTGTCACATGATTATGATTTAAATTTAAACAGCAGCATTAATAAGTACCCGACAAAATATCGGGAACTTACAGTAACCGTTTCGAAAGCCATTTCCAAACCTGGAATTATTGACACAACTAGCATGCAGCTTCACCTTGATAAAGTGTTATATTTCATTCCCTTGAAACGTATTACCGAGATACAAAGTATCGTATGTCTTAAAAACTTGGCACTCTTGTCGCAAAATGAGCCATTTAGGCGTGATTGGTATCACGTAACATATAAAATATGGTAAGTTCCAAACATACAGACTTTCTCATTCATAATTTTAGTATACATAGAGTGAATAAACTGACATGCAAGACTAGTGCGTTCTTCTGGACCCTGGCAACGGGTTTGTGTAGCAGGTCGTCGAGCGACATGGGCTGGCCGTGGCACGCGATCTGGCGCGTGAGGTGCGCGAAGCTCTGCGACGTGGAGCAGCGCCGCCGCACCGCGTCCGTCGCGCGCCCGTAGTTGTGCAGGAACGCACCGTAGATGTTTATGTTCTCAGCCTATAACACAACAAACATTACATTTAAAAAGAACACGTAAATACAACCCCCGAACGAACTATCTCCCAAAATACAGGTTTTCCTAGATTGGGAGGTATAGGCCAAACATAAAGCTACTGTGTCAAATATTTAAGTGGAGGCTGATAGACTAGCAACATTAGCGGTTACTCAAGGTTAAGAATATTGTATCATACCTAATTACTTAGAACAATTGTGTGATTGCAAAACAATTTGTTATGATTGATTTATGATTTGGAGTATTTTGACGAACGAAGTAGACAAAGGGTATCTGGTATAAAACTATACAATATCAGCCTCCCCGAATAACGTGGTTTACTATCAAGGAAATGAGTAGGTATCATAATTGTTCGGTTTCATAGAACCCATCCCGCAAGAAATGAAAGATGAATGGATTTTGATGATTCATTTTTTATTCGAAAGCCTATACTTCTGAGGTGGTCCCGTTGGCACCAAGTCAGAATCTGATGATGGGATCCCAGGGAAATCGGGGGCAAGCCTCAAATTTTAAAGGCACATACAACGTAATTCAGATAATTGTGCCTGGTAATCAACATCGCATCTTGCTGAGATGATGATGGAAGGTATAAGTGAGGATCTGTTGCTGGGATCCTAGGAAAAATGTTTGTTCAGCGATATTTTCGCCAATTGTCAACCGATTTGGATGATTATCTTGTTGTTTGGAAGAGTATTTATCCAGACTGGTCCCGTTTCAATTTGGTAAATATCTGACGAAGAACTTCGGAGGTAGGCAACGGAACTCTTCAATAAATGATAGCAAAACTCCTGGGATTGCTGAAATCGCATGTTTGTTTATTGATTACACTAGTTCATAACATTACATCACGCCGGTACGCTGTGAAGGGGTACGCAGATGCAAACAGGTCAACCTGAATTAACATGTTTTTGGGGTTATCTATTAGGGCATAACTTTATTGTTTATTAACCTATCTTGATGATTCTTTTGCGTTGGGTTTAGTTATAGCTATATTGCATTGGGCATTGAACTTCAAAGATAAACCAGTGACCTCCTCAACTTAAAATCAATAAAATCTAGTACCAAAGCAAAGTAGTTATTTAACTAGCTGGTCTGGACTTGGGACTGCGAAGGCACACAAAGTAATTCCTTAACAGTAAATAGTGCAACCACTCCTTATGGGAATAATGCCACTTATTTATAGGGTATCACCACTATAAAATGGTATATAAAAAACTTAAAAGTTTTAATTTAATATAGGTACGATTCTTTGGCCAAGTGTCATCGTGTCGGGGGCCTGCTAATACTATACTAAGTAATGACAAAATTTTGCGATCTCCCGATTCAAAGATGCTGAGCCCAAAGTATCGTACCTATTTTGATATCGATGTGCATAAATAGTTGTACTGTATGTTATTTTAATCTACGGGGATACTCTAATAAATTGAGGGGTATTGTTGCAAAAAAGTAATGATGCTCCTTACCATTTTCTTGAAATGTATTCCTACTGATAGAGGCTCTTCCCAACTAGCGACAGCTGCTTTCAATCCTTCAAGAAAGTTCTTATGTAACTCGTGTAGCTCAGATATTTTGTAGAAAATTGTATTAAATTCTTCTTCCGTTATAACCGGCTGCGATGTTGACAACGTCGCTTTTATAGCGTTCATATACTGTAAGAACAACCAATACAATTGAACACCAGCTTCATGTTACAAAATGAATATACATAATAATATAATTGTGTTAATCCCGTGATTTAAAAATTACGTCTTTTTTAATAACTCGCAAGAAAATAAAATGTTTGTTTTGAAGTAGGTAAGTATCAAATTAATTTTCCGTACAAACATATAGCCAAAGTACAATATTTTGTTTTGAATGCATGAAAACAAACAAAGTTTTCTCACATGTATTTTTATTTTAATAAAGTCCTTTTTCATTTCTCTCTTTTCATAGGAGGATTTACTCAATGTTTCTTTAGTTTTTGAAGTTTAGGTACCTTACCTATAACTTAAAAAAATGCTGGGAATTGCAATTCCAGGCGTTGCAGACTAACGTTCTTTTAACTTTGCTAGTAAAATGTATGTACACTAAGGATGTTCACGCTTTGGATCGCGTCCTGTTGTCTGTTGCGCCATAGATGCATTAAGATGTCCAAACAATGTGTTTGTGTATTTTGATGACACCGGAAAATGGAAAACTCCGCAAGAATATAAAATAACTCTCGATAAATTGTCAACTGAAACATTTGGAATACTTTTTTGAGCATCAAAATTTGATAATTTATAATCTCTCGAAGTCATTCCGAGAAATTGTGTACTGACATAAAATGGCGACCAATCAGAGTTCAAGTCTACAATTTATCCGTTTTCGTGTGATAGTAAACCTGGAAACAAGGCTCTCATTGGTCTATTTAGAGAAAACAAAGTCCAATGAGAGGCCAAGTTTCCAATTTAACTATCACGCCAAAATAGATAAATTGTAGACCAGAGAGCTGATTGGTCGCCAGTTTATTTCAGTCCACAATTTCTCGTAACGCACGGAGATATTATAGAATAGAAGATTTTAATTCGTATAATTGCAGAACAAATATTCATTTGACAATTTATCGACAGTTTACAATCTCGCAAGATATTTTATATTCTTACGGAGTTTTCCATTTTCCGGTGTCAAAATATCTGGTGCATTGACAACTGGTGAAAATACACAGATGTTCAGGGCCCCAAGTCTGCTAATTTTTATAAATTCGTCATTCGTTATAATTTTTATAAACACGATCCCATTGTCATTTTGCTAAAAGTTCGTAATCTGCTAAATTAAAATGGTCGATCATTGGTCGGTCAATGGTCTCGTAATAGAATCGTGGTAGAATGACATTGTCGTATTGCCATTAATATAAAACCAAAATTAATATAAAATAGTAGAAACGATTTTTGAAAAACTACTACTAAATTCGATAATTAAATAATGCCATATTTCTTTTAAATATATTTTTAAATATTATTTATTGTTGTTCTATGCAATCTGAAGTAGTGAGAAGTTCGAAAACAGCAAAAACATGATGAAACTCAATAATATTTTATCTGTTTTGCTGTCAAAGTCAAATGTGTCATTACTGCACAGAGTACTACTATACTGCTTACTGACGTTAAATCTGTTTTTATTTGTAGCGGCCGATGTTTTGCAGTTAGGTTAAGTTAGTTATTTCATTTATTTTCAGTTATTTCACAAAATGGTGCTAATTGAGCAAATTTCGGCTCTCATTGACTTTCTGGAAAACCACAAAGAC
>NDFZ01004612.1:31664-48423 GCA_002192655.3 Mamestra configurata | reverse complement strand
GGTCTTTGTGGTTTTCCAGAAAGTCAATGAGAGCCGAAATTTGCTCAATTAGCACCATTTTGTGAAATAACTGAAAATAAATGAAATAACTAACTTAACCTAACTGCAAAACATCGGCCGCTACAAATAAAAACAGATTTAACGTCAGTAAGCAGTATAGTAGTACTCTGTGCAGTAATGACACATTTGACTTTGACAGCAAAACAGATAAAATATTATTGAGTTTCATCATGTTTTTGCTGTTTTCGAACTTCTCACTACTTCAGATTGCATAGAACAACAATAAATAATATTTAAAAATATATTTAAAAGAAATCTGGCATTATTTAATTATCGAATTTAGTAGTAGTTTTTCAAAAATCGTTTCTACTAACGGGTTTTATATTAATGGCAATACGACAATGTCATTCTACCACGATTCTATTACGAGACCATTGACCGACCAATGATCGACCATTATAATTTAGCAGATTACGAACTTTTAGCAAAATGACAATGGGATCGTGTTGGAATGACGAATTTATAAAAATTAGCAGACTTGGGGCCCTGGTCAGTGACGGTCTTGAAAGAGTCGAAAGAAAGGCCAGATGCGTAGTAGTCACAACCAGCTACTACTCTCCAATTCTCTATACTACTAAAAAGGCGTGAGATTATGTATATTAAGTAGATGATTCACTGATTTACTGCTATCAGATAAGGGCAAATCATTACAATAAAATCAAAGATAGTGATAACAATTGCAAGTGATAGTACCTTCTCCATGACGTAAAGGCATTCAACATAAACGGTTTCACTCTCAATGATACTCGTTATGATACAACGGTGCATAGTCAACCGCTCCGCTTCCGCATTGTTGCCACTCGACTCCTGAAAATAATTAAATTAATTATTCACGTCCAAAAATACCTAAATAATTATAAGTACAGCATAATCAGGTAAGTTGAATAACAACTTTCGTAACAGTGCACAATAGGCATTTAAACTTTTGTTTGGAATAACAATCAACTTGAAAGGAAAACATCAAAACGATTACCACCCGGACTAGCTCATTTTCAGTCATTCTTTTGGATTTCTGCATGGCATACGAATCATGAAAGTTATATTCGTGTTCAGTTTTGTGTTTCTCTTAAGTGCCATTTATTGCTATGATTCAGAAAGTAAGTCAAATGCTTAGTAGAAAATAATGTTATTCAAAGGATTGATTAACTTTAATGAATCTCGTGTACACGTTTTAGGTTCCGAATCTAATCGAATTGAAGTGAGTCCATTTTACGATACTATTATCTATAGCGATATCGCTGATATATTAAATGACTTTGGAAACAATGGTGTAAGTATTAAAGTAATATTATTTTTCGGTTTATTTTTTTGAAGATACGCGTTATATATGCATTTGTAATGTTTTCAGGTTACACCGTTCGATATGTTTGCGAGCATATCGAACAGCGAGAGCCAAAGTGACGAAGCCATAGAAAATTTGCTCTCTGAATATCAGCGTTACTTGGAAAAAGCACACAAACAAAGAAAGAATTACATAGAAAAATCTAAAACTAAAAACAAAGTACCACTTTCACCACGCCACGATCAATATACCAAGGCGAAATCTGGTGTAGTGGGCATTCAACGTGACGACTACTTGTATTCTAACAGCTTCTACAATCCCGGTTCATATAAATTCCCTCCCACGTCGTATGGTAGTTCTTTAGATGTGTTCATCCCGGTTAATTCGAAAGGAAAATATATTATGAATAAACCAGACACGACAACGATACTCCCAAAAGGAAATCGTGAAGAACTTCTTCCACTTGAAAAAATAATGTTCAATGAAAAGAAAATACTGGACTTATCTCCGGTCATGCATAAGTCGCCTTTAGAGTCGATAAAATCACCGTGCTATTGTAATAGCAATCAGATTCCTTGCGATTGTGGCTGTAAGCAGTGCTTTGTGTCAATGTCGCATAATCCCATGGAACAAATAAAAATGCGTTCCCTAGATGATCAGAAAAATAACATATTGCATTCTTCACTATACGAAAATTCTATTAAAAAGTCAGAACATTCCATTGATGATAATATGAAAGATGTTTTTAATGATAATACGCTAAACATCCGCATTAAAATTGATCTTGAATTACCAAAACCACAAGATATTTTGGCTAAATATTTTAAAATTCACAATCGCGATAGAAAGTTTGAACAGGATGACACGGTATCTAAAGAGGTGCCAACTGGGGTGAATTTACCATTTCCATATTTCAATTTCCCTATTCCCATGGAACTTTTTGGATACAAAAAAAACGCAAAGTACAATAAAGACGACCCTACCTCATTACACAAACTAAGTCTCCACAAAAAAAAGAAATCTAGGACTAACAATAATAAGAAACATCGAAAGAAAGTTATCACTTTCCACAATATCAAGGTACAGCCGCAACCATTGTTCCCAAAACACTTAAATGATAAAATCAGTAATACATTTAATAACGAAACTAATAACAATGTTACCAATGATACAAATATCCACCCCTCAAATGTTTTGCAATTTGAAATTAATTCTTTGATTAATAAAACTGATGAAATTCTTAACGAAACTCAAACCGAAGAAAGTCTTTATTTGATGGTCAATATAACGAATCATTCTTACAATGGAACTGAAGATATACACAAAATTGAAAATAGCATTGAAACTGATTTACCGAGAAAGGTCACTAACGTGACTACAGCTATTCGTGAAAAACGCGATGTTTCGAATATTACTGTAACCACTAGTAGTAATTTGGCGCCAAACGCTTTTCAGCCAGCACAAAATACTATAACTAAAGAAAAAAGAAACGTTAAAATCACGGATAAAAATCTAGTGAGTGATGAAGAATTATTGTATTGGCCAAATGTAACCCGGAACATGGAAGATGTCGAATCTAAAAATATCACAACGATGATACTGGAGAATGAACACAAGAAGACCAAGTTAAATATGAGTAAAGATACAATTCGTCAGAACCATACCAGAGCACTAGAGCAGGCTATATTTGGTGATGTTGATTGGGACGATGTTGATACGGTCGCACCAGCATTCATGTCATTTGTAGGCAAATATATCCGTGGAGTTTTGACATTTTGTTCTCTGAAAATTTGCCACTCGATGAACTGTGCAAATAAGGTATGTCTGCATAGAGTTTGCGTGCCCTTAGATCGATTAAACAACAGAGGACATTGCGCCGGCACTAATAGAACAGGTATTTAATCTTAGTATAATCAGTTTATCTAATTTTAGGGTTCCGAACGTCCGTATGGAAAAACGGAACCCTTATAGCATCGCACTCGTGTTTCTATTAGGCCGTCTGTCACAGCCAATATTTTTCGAATTTATTGGATCGATTCAGTTGAAATTTTGGTACGCAATAAACTTCTATAACCCAAACACTAACGCATAGCGTAATTGTTTTTTTTATGAGGTCACTTTTGGGGGCAAAATTAGAAAAAAAAACATTAAATTTACTAAAGAAAATTTACCATTACATAATTTCGACGATAATATATATATTCTATAAGTAAAAAAACCATTACCTGTTTTTTTTTAGATTTTATCGGCTCAGTACTTTCGGATATAACACCCTGTCCCTATCTCCGAAGCTGGGACAACAATTTTGAAAAAAAATACAGATAATGTTTTTTTACTTATAGATTATCGAAACACCTATTAGAATCATGATTCGTTCGAAACCCTTTGACAGCAAGTTTTATTTTCAGTATATAGATAAATTTGTAGGATTGTTTGTTTCAGATAGCGTAGCTTCGATGGAGTCAATCATGGATTTGCCTTCAAATGTCGCATTTGAAATAGTAGATATCTTGCAAAGTAAAATGTTGGGGAAAATATTTGGAAAGGCAACGATTTGTATTAGTGCCAAATGTATCACGCTCGTCACATCTAAAAAGATATTTGGCAAAGCTAGATGTTTTATCAAAGAGTTGAACACAGCAGGCCATTGTTCAAATGTTAAACCCGTGAAAGTTATGTAAGTTCTTGTTTAATAAATAAACCGATTTGAATAATTGTTTGTTTAGAAAATGCACGCGATGACCTATAGCTCAGTGCTGCGATAAGAAGTGTGATTTTTAGTTGTTCGCAAACATCGGTTTTTTTAAGTGATGAATTGATGATGTGGTTTTAAATTATTATATGTGTGCGCCAATTTTTAACTGGCCAATAGCAACGAAATCGCGGTAAATATCCTTCGAAACCTCATGGGTTTTCGTACCCCAAACACGTTAAGTTAATAGTACGTACACTTAGTGCAAACTTCCAAAAAAGGTATAGCCTCCATTGATTTATCGTGGAGCCATCGACTGAGAACACTGGCTGAAATGAGTATAAATAAAAATCATCTAAGTTACCAAATTAATTAGATTGTGTATTTTTTTCCTAAGGAATGCCTTTTATTTTTGCTGTTACATAACTTTAGTTTTAGTGAAATTACATGAAAATATGTATTTGTTCGAAATTATTATTTTCTATTTATGTTTAATTGTATTCGTATGTAATAGATTGGAGAAGGAAACGTATTTGAATCCTTGGAAAACAATAAAACATCCGAAAATTGTGGAGTTTGATTCCAATGGTGACTTAATATTAAAGGATACTTCGGAAGATCACATTTTAAGTGTGGTTCCAATAATAGAAGCATTGAGAGCCGAGGAGAAACCTTTGACGGCTTTAGGGGCTTTTGAGTTTCAACCACGAACGTTAACGGGCTCTACAGATCTTTTATCCGAACTTGTAAAGGACTTAAGCTCTCTCACAAACAAAAGGAAGACCAGATTGAAAATTCTTACCCGGTGCAATTCATCCAGATCAAAATGTAGTTTTTTGGCATGCCCAAATATAAAAAAAAGTTGTTTGCTGTGTGAAATATACATGAGCAAGCGTGATTACATTGATGGAAACTCTGCACGATGCGAACAATACGATACATCGTTTCTGACTAAGTAGAGACTTTGTTTTAAACAGAATAGAAATATTTCAGCATCGATAATAAAAATATGAATTCAGATGTTATTTAATTTTATTTACATCTTAAAATATAACTAAAATCATGGTGAAGTTTGAAAGCTTTAAGTATGGTCGTTCCTCGCACATTAAGTAAACATTCCCTACAGGGTCTTATCTCGACAAAGATAATAAAGTACTTAGTTGAGGTAAGTATAAAAAGGCGAGACGGGACTCTTTAAACATTACTTCCCGCTCAGAATATCCGTACTAGCTATCGCCATGCTAGTCCCTAAGACATTTGTCGTTGTATTAATCTTGTGTTTCGTGCATAATTGCATAAGCAAACCAGCCACAGAAAGTAAGTATAACTCGACCAAATTAACTTGTTTAAAAAAAAAAATTATATTAAGTGTAACTGGGTAAAAATCCAGTAAGTATTTTTTTATGTACTGAAAATGTTGTTTGCAGATCAGGTAACAGAGGGACGAGGGGTCCTTAACTATGTATGGGGATGGATAAAATATCCTTTTTCTTGGTTCTGGTCAGGGGAAACCGAACAACCAGTGACTGGGCAACTTTTAGGATCCTCGACGAGCAATCCTTACAGTGAAGTTACAGTTCCAGACAGAGTGGAGGACATTAGAAGCCAGAATGTTAGTATTTGGTGTAACGATCAAACTTGTAATACAATGAAATGCAATAAGTCTCATTGTCGGAACATTACCTGTAATATTTACGATACAGATTTAAGAGGAGAATGCAGAGAATATAATATCAAAACCAATTCTGATGATCTTACAATGCCAGAGACAACACCAGAAGGGATTATTCCAAGTAAACCAACAGAAACATACGATGTAACTTCGGTGGCTAGTAAAACGCAAGAAAAGGACAACAACACGGCGGCTGAAGAGCATCCTCTAGCCCTAGAAGCAGTTTTATCGTCATCTGTAAATACGTTAAATCTGAAGAAACATTCTGAAAGCAAAGAAGATCCGGCTATTCTTGAAACAAAGGTAAGCAATAGGTAAATTTATGTTGCAATGTTTATTCTCTTTTTTTCCCATTTTGTTGTTTCAAAGAAATTGAAACCAAACCTTATACCTTCTTATGAGAAACTGTTTAATATGAGCAGAATGATTTAAACATAACACTATAAATACTGTTTTTAATCTAAACTAGGCTAGTGCTGTGTACACTACTAATCAACTTAAAACGTTAAATCCAGGTTGTCCTCTTAATGAGTTTCGGCTAACATGACAGTCTGGCTAAAAATTATACAAATTCTGCTCCTTCAGGAAATGGAAATTAAAACGTTCTTATTGGTTATTTTATTTTATTAATTCAACATTTGTTAATCAGGAAATGACCTGGGGTATACCACCCGGAACGAGTCAAAGTTTTTTTGTGCCTAGAAATGCAGTTTCATTATTATTATTTTTTCTTTTGCAGATTTAAATAAAGAAAGTACTGAGCAGATTTTTTATAATACAATAGTTATATTAAAAATCCACACGATGTTTATTTTGACGGTGACTGTGCGACTTACGACTATACCAGAAAGGAGTTTGACTATATAAGGAATATAAAAAAATACAAAGCTTTTTTCGATAAGCTGAAGATAATGAATAATAGAAGAAAAGAAAATGGACTTGGTCGTGTTATAGTTTTTAAAAACAAAAAACGTTGGAATGTCTGCGATTATCAAAACGAACGGGACGGCGCGCGGCGGAGTATGTGTCTACGAGGAAGTCTTATCATCTTTGTCGTTTCTAGATAAGGTGCTTAAGCTTAGTTAAGTTCTTATATTTTGTTTGTGTTAACTTAGTTAGAGCATGAAGATAATCGAATAAAATTCTTAAAAACAGAGAGACTATCCTTTATATCCATTACTATAAAACTTGTTAGTATTTGCATAAAAATATCATGATTAGTTAAAACTATTTTTGTATAATGATAGGCAGAGAGCTAATCACTTAACACGTACTATGTTTGAAGTTCGCTGCCTCATGTAGACGTGATGAAAATATTTAATTCGTTCTACCTACATTATTTTCATCAATTCATTAGTGTCATTGTGCAAGTTTCATATTAGTGTTACTTTTGATTAAGAGTTTACAGCGATTTATCGAACGTGAACTAAAGGGATTTTTAAATATAGAGGAAACTGAACATCGCGCCGTCATCTTCAATGCTCTGCTGACCACGTTTGATTCCTGCAGACCACTTTTTAACTGTTGTATATAATGGCGTAGATTCTTTTAAAAATGGTACCGTATTTTCATGAAACTTTTTTGGCGCTAGCCAGTTCTTGTCTTG
This sequence comes from Mamestra configurata, assembly GCA_002192655.3. Taxonomy (NCBI): domain Eukaryota; kingdom Metazoa; phylum Arthropoda; class Insecta; order Lepidoptera; family Noctuidae; genus Mamestra; species Mamestra configurata. The sequence continues at coordinate 41,111 of NDFZ01004612.1, read as the reverse complement.
GCTTAATGAGGGCGCGAAGCTCGATGCCCCCATTTTTAAAAACAAAATTTAATTAACATTCAATAAATCACTGTAAACTCTTAATCAAAAGTAAGCCTAAAATGAAACTTCCCACGATGACAACGAATGAATTGGTGAATATCATGAACGTAGAACGAATTCAATATTTACATCGTTTATATGAGGCCGAGACTTTCCAATCCACCCTCGTAAATCCTGTCGTTCCCCCCCAGTAGCCTCACCAAATTTTTCGATGAAATTTGCCATTTCCAAGTATGCCAAAAATTACATCCCAAACATGCCATGGCACTAATTATGTACATCAACATAATTAGTGCCATCGCACTTTCAGATATATTGGTAGGTGTCGGTGCAGCAGCCACATCTCTCGTACGCGGAAACTATTAGAGCTAGAGACACGGTGTTAATGCCAGAAAATTGTGCTGAATTAGTGCCAACACCATGCCAAATCTTGTAATTTGTGCTCTAAGGGTTTAGAAGTTATAAGGGTACATTGGTGAGGCTGCTGGAGGGAACGTTCCCGCTAGAATACTCAGTGCTATTGCTCCATAATGGTAAGATTTTGGCATCGAAACTGCTACTGAAAATGAGTGCTGAAATAGTGCCGAAACTTTGCATAAAAGTTTGGCGGATTTATTATCTAAATCATAACGGAAATGTCTTCGAAAGTTCTACATACATTTTAATTCAGTACAATCGCGTACACACTAACCTGTCATAGAGATATTTGTAACCATTTATGAGGATTACAATATTACGAAATAGGTAGGTACCTACTTACGGAGTTATCAAGGCAAGGTACCTTTTAATATCAAAACAATCATCTTATTTTAATATTTATTTAAGATTAAAAAACTACTTCACATAAAAGAAGTATGTGAAATCGAGTTTATCAACGTTTTTTTTTCCTAAAGTTCCGAAGGATTCGAATGATAACACAAACTCCTTTATGCATAGGTAACAGATGGCGTATTACAATACACGTAGCATTTTACATTCGTTTTGTTCCCGTCGTCTAGAACAGTAGGTACCTTCGTCGAATTAAGCAACTTTCCCAAAGAAACATTTTATATGACGTGTGATTTTCTAATTACTAGTTCCAAAGACCTGTATGGATGGCGCCACCACTTCCCAAATCAGTAGGTATGTTGACTCCAGCGCCATTCGTCGTCAGTCAGGAAAATTGCTCATCACTCGGTATTTTTGTTTTATTGCAATTGTTATTAAAATTGTAAAGTACATGTTGGGTAAATTATTAAAATAACTGTCAAAGCAATAAATAAGGACTTTCGTATTAATACTCAATACTCAATACTTTATTGCATTCCATAATGTATTGTACAACAGTTGGTAAATCTTAAAGTAGAACCAATTATGGACCCTGTCGGGCACATCAAAGTTATAGTTTATATAGAGGAGAGGATGAAGTGCGCTTATTGAAATAAGGGAAAGAAAACCTCAAAAATTAGGTATATAAGTAGGTATTAATTACATGTTCATATATATTCCTTTTACTTATAGTTATTTATTATTTTTCTAGATATAAAGCTTCATTTCAAATTAACATATACTGAAGACGAACATAACATTAAAGATATCGCATGATAATTTTACGGTTTACTTCATGTTCATTTTATATACTATATATACTATAAAAATACATATTTACAGTTTCACTGAGTCTTGTGGAGTGTAATGTTATAGTATTTGCATATAATATATATATTAGATATATTATTTTATGTAGAATTGTATAATATTTATATATTTTTTGTAAATTCATTATTAGTCATTATACCTATGTCATTTTTAATTAAATAATTGGAATAATTTTAATAATTTTTAAGAGACTAAGAATTAAGAATAAAATAAAGGCAGTTATAGCAGTTAAAGTTATTATTGTAGTTAAAAAGTGTAGTTAAAATTTATCTTTTAAGTATTCGTCAATAGTGTAGTAGCTTTTGTCTATGAGAAAACGTTTTAATTTATTGATAAAGATATTATTTATATTTGTATTTTTTATGTTTTCAGGTAATTTATTGTATATTTTTATGGACATAANATAATTTTATGTAGAATTGTATAAAATTTATATATTTTTTGTAAATTCATTATTAGTCATTATACTTATGTCATTTTTAATTAAATAATTGGAATAATTTTAATATTTTTTTAAGAGACTTAGAATTAAGAATAAAATAAAGGCAGTTATAGCAGTTAAAGTTATTATTGTAGTTAAAAAGTGTAGTTAAAATTTATCTTTTAAGTATTCGTCAATAGTGTAGTAGCTTTTGTCTATGAGAAAACGTTTTAATTTATTGATAAAGATATTATTTATATTTGTATTTTTTATGTTTTCAGGTAATTTATTGTATATTTTTAAGGACATAACAAACGTACTAGAGGAGTGCATTTTTAATCGTGAAGTTGGTAAATTCAATCTATTTTCATGTCTAAGTTGGATTTTTGTTTGGAAGTCTCCTCTTTTGCTATAAAATTGTGGATATTTCTGAACAAATTTCAAATATGTAAAGACAGGGTAGTGTTAAAATGTTTAGCTCTTTGAAGTGTGGGTGTGGTATCATGCATTAACGGCATGTCTTTGGACAATTTGTTTTGTTAGGTTATTGTAGTGTTCTATTTCTACGACTTGTTCTCTGTTTTTTATTATTACAACCCGTGCGCAATAAGTTGAGACCTGAGCGCGATGACGTCACAGACCACCTATTGATGGTCTGAGCTGATGATCTACAAACGGGTGAATAGATTATCCTGAATCATAGCTAGGAGCACTCGATCAAGTCACCATTAAAACAAAAAAAACGATATCTGCCCAGCCGCTTGGGAGCTACGATGCTACAGACAGATGTAACACATGTCAATCTTATCCATAAGTAAAGCTCTTCTGAATCAGTAATTATTTTTTGGTATGAAGGCTTATTAGTAATTTTATTAATACCTACACTGCATACCCAAGAAGGCGGAGTCAAAATTTTCCTTTAAGCGTAAAATCCGTAAACACTACTTAAAAGCTTGTCATTCTTAGTCGTTCTTCGTCATGATTACTATGAATTCTCTTAATCGGTATGATTACATATTATATATCATATTTATTAGTTTATTATTTTAGCATATATATGTATTTTATTAGTATTATATATATTATCTGTATATTCTTTCCGAAATGTTAAAATTCAATTTTGTATCTTAATTTTATTTATTGTACACCTACCACAGTATAGTCTTAATAACCCAAAGGTTGACTGGTAGAGAATGCCTTGATGCATTAAGTCCGCCCATGTACCACTATTGTACATAAAGTTTAAATAAATAAATAAATAAATACCCCGTAAAATCATTAAGCTCAATGTAAAAATAATTTTACATCGCTGTTACCTTTCGGTCGTGATTGTACTTTAACTGTTTTAATGGATGTAGAACTTTCGAAGACATTTTCGTTATGTTTTAGATAATAAATCGGCCAAATTTGTATGCAGAGTTTCGGCACTATTTTTCAGTAAGTACCAGTTGCGATGACAGAAGTCTTACATTATGTCTAGCGGGAACGTTCCCTCCAGCAGCCTCACCAATGTACCCTTACGACTTCTAAGCCCTTAGAACAGTAATTTCAAGATTTGGCATGGTGTTGGCACTAATACAGCACTATTTTTTGGCATCAACACAGTGTCTCTAGCTCTAATAGTTTCCGCATACGAGAGATGAGGCTGCTGGCAGGCATGCCCTCCAGCAGCCTCACCGACACCTACCAATATTTCTGAAAGTACGACGGCACTAATTATGTACATCATGGCACTATTTGGGCACAAATTTTTGGCATACTTGGAAATGGCAAATTCCATCGAAAAATTTGGTGAGGCTGCTGAACGACATCGTAAATCGTGTTTTTTTTTTATTAAATTAAGTTTATGAACCGCCTTTTTGTTGTCTGCTTTCCTCGCACATTCAATAGCCCAAAATGTGTACATATTATTTCACGTGTATTCACATTCAATATGGAATCGTAAAGCATTTATGTTAAAAGTGCAGTTTCCACCGGCCATGTAAGTTATGAGTTCGGTTGGCTTAAAGGGCTACTTGAGTAATATGCTTTATTTATTAATTACTGTCTTATTTATAACAAACCCTTAGTAAAGCTCGTGAGAACGTCAATTAAATTGTGACATCGATAGGAGTAGATAAAACTTCACTGTATTAATATATAACATGAGTAGAACTAAGCTTACAAACATCCTCATGAATGATTAACCAGTTTCTGCCAGCAGCTTTACCCGCGTCAAGGTTGGAAATTATACCAAGGGAAACGAAGGAAAAAATACTAGGGAAATTAAGGTTTACTATTGGGGTAAAAATTCCTAAGGCTGAGTCGGGGACATGGTCTAGTCGTGTGCGAAGCTTTATCAAACTCCTTTTAGCCTTTAAATGCGTTTTTGATGTTTGTTAAACAACCAAGCATTTAGAATTTCACATTAGTAGTTAGGTTAAATGATGGAGTCACAAAATAAACAAAGTTGTAATGCTTTTGCTGTAGTATTATATTTTTAACGCTCATTAGGTAAAAGTAATCTCTGGTAATCAAACCGGGATGAGACTTGCTCAGGAGTTTGGAAATATCAAAGCGAGATGCATGTGCCCAATAGTGGTTGTAATTGGGTAGAGGATATTGATTAATTCTAACCTGAGTGTGCAGTTTCCTTAGCGGCGGCGGTGTGGCACTGGCTTCTGTATCCGAAGATATGGTTCTTAAGAGAAGAGGAGTGTCGCTTGAATCTGCCAGCTCAGACACTGTGTCACTTTGTTCAGTACCGTCACCTCCTTTCCTTTAAAAAGAAAATTGTATATCATTGAGATTTATTCTGACCAATGCATTAATACAGACAGAGTGGTTAATTTTGGCAAAGAAACGGGACGCAGACAGAAGTTAATCAAAAGATGAGATAACTTCGGAATGAGAAACAGTTTTCAGTTAGTCTGTCGTCTGGCCGATCGTCGTATATATTAAGGATTCGTCATCACAAAAACGGCGTCGTTCAATTGAACGACGCTAAAAACGCTCGCTGTTATGTGAAATCATCATTTCAGCCGAAAGACGTCCACTGCTGGACATAAGCCTCCCCAAGTATCGACACATCGACGGGTCCTGTGCGTCTCGTATCCAGCGGAATCCCGTGGCTTTCACCAGGTCATTGGTACAAGGTGGACCGAGAGTACAATGAGAAAGATAAAGTATAATTCCGAAGGCAAAATGTAACGCCTTTGGAGTAGTCGTTGAAAAACAATTAAATATTCGAATGCCGTATACAATAAATTTAACAGCCCTGACAAAAAAAAAACTAAAAATTCATTTTTTGATTTTGTTTGAGTTTTAATATAGATATGAATATTTAGGTCTAAGCGTCGTCACCTGTGGGGACCGCAATTTTATTTTTTTATTTACTACAAATTTTTTTATTTATTAGCGACTGGATCAAAACATATAATTTTTAAACGGTTTTATTTGGATAAGTAATGTATGATATAATTACAAAATCTCAGAATCAAAATATTATTTACAAGAAAAAACAACCGAATATATAATTTTATTTGATATTATGATGGTCTGAAAGACCTTGTCATTCTCTTCGTGTTGTTTATTATTAGGAGCCCCGCGGAGACTGCCCCATACATTTATGTGCACATAACTCGACAAATTGATGATTTTTTTCTCGCGATTTCAGTGTTGGTGCCAAAGGAAAAGCTGTTCATAATTATTAATACAATGACCCCCTTAAGAGGTATTGCGTTTATGGTGTTACACGTTGTATATATTTTAAACGATAGACAATGACCTAACGATACAGCATTATGTTTTGGGGGAGCAGTTACGGGTATAATTGCCAAATAGCATCTTCTACAGAAACGTGCAAGAACGATTGTCAGAATTCAACAACGATAGTCATGTAAAAATATTTTAAAAATTAGGTATATTGACAGTACCAAGTTTTAGTACCACTCAGCCACTTTGCAAAATACATACGCGAGTACGAATCACAAGAAGAACGTGAAGTTAGAGAGAACACTAGAAGAAAACGTTATAAAAAAACAAAGTTGCACCGATACTCAATTTTACCAAACAAAGCTCTGAATAACAAGCAACAGAATTATTTAATAGGTTGCCTACTGACTTAAGATCATTGATTTACAAAGGTACTCTATTCAAAGCTAAACTTAAAGCATTCCTGTTGAATAAATGTTTATATTCTCTATCTGAATTGGAGACAAATGATGGTAAATAGTTTTTATATTTATTAATTTACCTTCTTGTACCTACCATTTACTTATGACATTTAAATATATTCAACGCACTATTAGACTTTTGGATTTTATAGAATAAATTTATAATCATTTGACATGCTGTTATTTACAATCATTCATAATAACTATTTACAATCTATTGACATAACATATTATTTATCATTTGTTATTGATTATTTTTAGTGAAATTTACTGTTTATTTTTAGCTGCAATAAATTTATTAATGTACTACAAATTCAAACACAATGCGAATTGTATATGAATAAATAAATTATTTTCGATTAAGTATACGTTATATCCAATAACTTTAATTATATAACGTTGACTTCATCTAACAATACGTTACATAATTTTCATTAATATAACGTTCAGTTTGTATAATAACATGTGCTGTAACAAAATTTTCTCTAACGTTCATATGATATAACTAGCTTTTGCCCGCGACTTCGTACGCGCATATCCCGCTTTTACTCGTTTCCGTAGGAATTTCCCGCTCCTGTATAGCTTATAGCCTTCGTCATGAAAGTGGCTATCATAAACTATAATAATTTTCTAAATCCGATTGGTAGTTCCAGAGATTAGCGCGTTCAAACAAACAAACAAACTCTTCGGCTTTATTATTAGTACACTTCTGGACACATCTATTGGCCCACCTTAGAGTTTAGGTTTCGATGGCCCCTACCGAAATATGATTGCTAGATTGAACAAAAACTGTTGATGCAGTTTTAAACCTGATACATTTTACCATCTTTTTCGATCGTATTGTTTTAAATTTGAATTCAGAATACCATACGACATGGAGCTACGCCTAACAAGTCGGATATGCGCCTTGTTAAAGGCAATTGATTTTTGAATAAAAAACATGTTTTATCAAATAAAGGTTTAATTTAATAACGCGTGTTGCCTCCATGGGCATCTACCACAGCTCTCATACGATTAGGCATAGAGTTTATCAACCGCTCTATGCAATTTTGAGGGATCATCTCCCATTCCTCTTCTATGGCAGTTTTCAACTCCTGCATCGTCTGGGCAACTGGCTGACGAGCCCTAACACGTCTTTTTAGCTCGTCCCACATGTGCTCAATGGGGTTCATGTCTGGGCTTCTGGCTGGCCAGTCCATAACTGTGATGTTCACATCCCGAAGATATTCCCTGACGATGCCGGCCGCATGGGCTCTTGCATTATCATGCATAAAAAGGAAATTTGGGCCCACATAGTCCGCGTATGGTATCACGTGAGGTTCTAAGCACTCACGAATGTACCTTTCAGCATTTAATGTTGGCAGCCGTGGTCCTGTAACAACCTCAAGTTGAGTTTTGCCGCTCGCGGATATACCGCCCCAGACAGTCCATGAGCCACCGCCATAAGCAACCCTCTCTTCAAAGCAGCATTGTGCGAAACGCTCTCCCTTACGTCGGTAGACCTTCTTCCTTCCATCATTGCCATGTAACACAATTTTAGACTCATCAGAAAAGAGTACACGGCTCCAATCTTGCTGTGTCCAATTTAAATGACTGCGTGCGAAATGAAGGCGCGCTGTTCGGTGGGCTCGCGTTAGTTTGGGCCCATTAGCTGGCTTGTGTGGTACCATATCGCGTTCTTTTAACCTTCTCCGAACAGTTCGAGCGCTCACAGATACTCCGTGGAAGTCGCGAAGTTGGTTTTGTATCTCAATGGAGGTAAGGTGACGATTTCTCAAGCTGGTCGTCACGATGAATCGATCCTGCCTTTCAGTTGTGACCCGAGATCGTGGCCTTCCTTGGCGACGAACAAAGCCGCCAGTCTCTAGGTACCTCCGATAAACATTTCGGACCGCAGATCGACTTAAATTAAGTTGAGCACTCACGTTTCTTTGGCTGTGTCCGGCCTGAATAAGTGCCACAGCTTGGGCGGCGACTTCAGGTGAAGTATCCATAGATTATTGATAGAACCTCACCTTAATGTTAAGAATAAGTAATGTTTGTTGCAAAACCAAAGATATCAATCACTTTTTCAAGAATTAAATCCAAGTAAACCAATAAAACCAAGTTTTCTTAGTATTCGATTGTTTGATTGATATCAAACAATCGAATAGTAAGAAAACTTGGTTTTAAAGAAACAAAAGACAATTTGGAGCCTGTTTGTATCAACATTCTGTGTTCGAAATTCAAAAAAAGACTATTGAATGAAATTGTGAATGTGCCAGGTTCAAAACTGCATAAAAACTTTTTGCTCGACCTAATATAAAATTTTAGCTAGGACCAAACGAAACTGAAATACAAGGTGGGCCAATAGATGTGTCCAGAAGTATATAATAAACGCTTCTTGGACATAATTATAATTTCGTATCCTAACTTTTGGCATCATGATTTCTTGGCATATTTTTTTTCTGAGGTGCTTACTCGGACAGGTTACATTTTTAAAAACTTTTAAGGCAGATCCGACACGATTAGGTTAGGTAGTCACACCACACCACTCTCCTCATCACGATTTTACTTTTTTGTCTGCCTAGATTGATGAGGAGAGTGGTGTGATAACTGGTACCTAGGACTTCCGAATTATTTTTTACATTGAATACATTATCTTTTTCAACAAAACCGTTTAACTTATTATTTTTTTAAACTTATTTTATTTTCTTTTTTTATTTTTACTGGGTGGGGTTGCTTACATTTTTAATTAAATTTACTTTTTATACTTTATTTACCCCAGTTTGACTGGTAGCCGACCCCAATATAGTTGGGAAAAGGCTAGGCAGATTAGATGATACTTTTTATTACGTAATTTGTATTACGTCCTTTATCTGGTGTACCTAGATCTGGCTGCATGTTCATAGCCATGTTTTCTCGATGTAAAAAGCAGTGAATTGTATCAACCTCTGGATATCTTTCTTTTACTTGGGCACAAAACCCTATGCGACTCCCTATTATTGCTGGTGCTCCATCCGTAAAGACTGCGACAATTTTGCTACTGGAATTAGTGATTCCCGCGACCCATCTCGATGCTGCTCACGACCCAAGGTTAAGAAACGCTGGCCTAAGGCATTAAATCCGCCAGTGTGCCTTTGTGCACGAAGTATAAATAAATAAATATCAAACACTAAAATGTTGCCGACTTACTGCAGGAAGTAGTGTATG